>CM069082.1:0-12500 GCA_035578085.1 Solanum pinnatisectum | reverse complement strand
TTTAAAATTTAAATTTAGTTTAAATTTAAATTTAATTTATTTAAATTTAAAATTTAAATTTAAAATTTAAATTTAAAATTTAAAATTTAAAATTTAAAATTTAAATTTAAAATTTAAATTTATTTAAATTTAAAATTTAAAATTTAAAATTTAAAATTTAAAATTTAAAATTTAAATTTAAAATTTAAAATTTAAATTTAAAATTTAAAATTTAAATTTAAATTTAAATTTAAAATTTAAATTTAAAATTTAAATTTAAAATTTAAAATTTAAATTTAAATTTAAATTTAAATTTAAAATTTAAAATTTAAATTTAAAATTTAAAATTTAAAATTTAAATTTAAAATTTAAATTTAAATTTAAATTTAAATTTAAATTTAAAATTTAAAATTTAATTTAATTTAAAATTTAAAATTTAAAATTTAAATTTAAATTTAAAATTTAAATTTAAAATTTAAATTTAAAATTTAAAATTTAAAATTTAAATTTAAAATTTAAAATTTAAATTTAAAATTTAAAATTTAAAATTTAAATTTAAAATTTAAAATTTAAATTTAAAATTTAAATTTAAAATTTAAAATTTAAATTTAAAATTTAAATTTAAAATTTAAAATTTAAATTTAAAATTTAAATTTAAATTTAAAATTTAAATTTAAATTTAAAATTTAAAATTTAAAATTTAGGGTTTAAATTTAAAATTTAAAATTTAAAATTTAAAGTTTAAATTTAAAATTTAAAATTTAGGGTTTAAAATTTAGGGTTTAAAATTTAAATTTAGGGTTTAAATTTAAAATTTAAATTTAAATTTAAAATTTAAAATTTAAATTTAAAATTTAAAATTTAAAATTTAAAATTTAAATTTAAAATTTAAATTTAAATTTAAAATTTAAAATTTAGGGTTTAAAATTTAAAATTTAAAATTTAAATTTAAAATTTAAATTTAAAATTTAAATTTAAAATTTAAATTTAAAATTTAAAATTTAAATTTAAAATTTAAAATTTAAATTTAAAATTTAAATTTAAAATTTAAAATTTAAAATTTAAAATTTAAATTTAAAATTTAAAATTTAAAATTTAAATTTAAAATTTAAATTTAAATTTAAATTTAAAATTTAAAATTTAAAATTTAAATTTAAAATTTAAATTTAAATTTAAATTTAAAATTTAAATTTAAATTTAATTTAAAATTTAAATTTAAAATTTAAATTTAAATTTAAATTTAAATTTAAATTTAAAATTTAAAATTTAAATTTAAAATTTAAATTTAAAATTTAAATTTAAATTTAAATTTAAAATTTAAATTTAAATTTAAATTTAAATTTAAAATTTAAAATTTAAAATTTAAAATTTAAAATTTAAATTTAAATTTAAATTTAAAATTTAAAATTTAAATTTAAAATTTAAATTTAAATTTAAAATTTAAAATTTAAATTTAAAATTTAAAATTTAAATTTAAAATTTAAATTTAAAATTTAAAATTTAAATTTAAATTTAAAATTTAAATTTAAAATTTAAAATTTAAATTTAAATTTAATTTAAAATTTAAATTTAAAATTTAAAATTTAAAATTTAAATTTAAAATTTATTTAAATTTAAAATTTAAATTTAAATTTAAAATTTAAAATTTAAATTTAAAATTTAAAATTTAAAATTTAAAATTTAAATTTAAATTTAAAATTTAAATTTAAATTTAAAATTTAATTTAAATTTAAAATTTAAATTTTAAATTTAAAATTTAAAATTTAAATTTAAAATTTAAATTTAAAATTTAAAATTTAAATTTAATTTAAAATTTAAAATTTAAAATTTAAATTTAAATTTAAAATTTAAAATTTAAATTTAAATTTAAAATTTAAATTTAAAATTTAAATTTAAAATTTAAATTTAAATTTAAATTTAAATTTAAAATTTAAAATTTAAATTTAAAATTTAAATTTAAAATTTAAAATTTAAAATTTAAATTTAAAATTTAAAATTTAAATTTAAAATTTAAAATTTAAAATTTAAAATTTAAAATTTAAATTTAAATTTAAATTTAAATTTAAATTTAAAATTTAAAATTTAAATTTAAATTTAAAATTTAAATTTAAAATTTAAAATTTAAATTTAAATTTAAAATTTAAATTTAAATTTAAAATTTAAAATTTAAAATTTAAAATTTAAATTTAAAATTTAAAATTTAAATTTAAATTTAAATTTAAAATTTAAATTTAAAATTTAAAATTTAAATTTAAATTTAAAATTTAAAATTTAAAATTTAAAATTTAAAATTTAAAATTTAAATTTAAAATTTAAATTTAAAATTTAAATTTAAAATTTAAATTTAAATTTAAAATTTAAATTTAAAATTTAAATTTAATTTATTTAAATTTAAATTTAATTTAATTTAAAATTTAAATTTAAAATTTAAATTTAAATTTAAAATTTAAAATTTAAATTTAAATTTAAAATTTAAATTTAGAATTTAAATTTAAAATTTAAAATTTAAATTTAAATTTAAAATTTAAATTTAAATTTAAAATTTAAAATTTAAAATTTAAAATTTAAATTTAAAATTTAAAATTTAAAATTTAAAATTTAAATTTAAAATTTAAAATTTAAAATTTAAATTTAAATTTAAAATTTAAAATTTAAAATTTAAAATTTAAAATTTAAAATTTAAAATTTAAAATTTATTTAAATTTAAATTTAAAATTTAAATTTAAAATTTAAAATTTAAATTTAAAATTTAAAATTTAAAATTTAAATTTAAAATTTAAAATTTAAAATTTAAATTTAAAATTTAAATTTAAAATTTAAAATTTAATTTAAATTTAAAATTTAAAATTTAAAATTTAAAATTTAAATTTAAATTTAAATTTAAAATTTAAAATTTAAATTTAAATTTAAAATTTAAAATTTAAATTTAATTTAAATTTAAAGGGTTTAAATTTAAAATTTAAATTTAAATTTATTTAAATTTAAATTTAAAATTTAAATTTAAATTTAAAATTTAAATTTAAAATTTAAATTTAAAATTTAAAATTTAAATTTAAAATTTAAATTTAAAATTTAAAATTTAAATTTAAATTTAAATTTAAAATTTAAAATTTAAATTTAAATTTAAATTTAAAATTTAAATTTAAATTTAAATTTAAAATTTAAAATTTAAATTTAAAATTTAAAATTTAAAATTTAAATTTAAAATTTAAATTTAAAATTTAAATTTAAAATTTAAATTTAAAATTTAAAATTTAAATTTAAAATTTAAATTTAAAATTTAAAATTTAAATTTAAATTTAAAATTTAAAATTTAAATTTAAATTTAAAATTTAAATTTAAAATTTAAATTTAAAATTTAAATTTAAAATTTAAAATTTAAAATTTAAAATTTAAATTTAAATTTAAATTTAAAATTTAAAATTTAAAATTTAAATTTAAAATTTAAATTTAAAATTTAAATTTAAATTTAAAATTTAAATTTAAAATTTAAATTTAAATTTAAAATTTAAATTTAAAATTTAAATTTAAAAATTTAAATTTAAATTTAAAATTTAAATTTAAATTTAAAATTTAAAATTTTTAAAATTTAAAATTTAAATTTAAAATTTAAATTTAAAATTTAAAATTTAAATTTAAATTTAAAATTTAAAATTTAAAATTTAAAATTTAAAATTTAAATTTAAATTTAAAATTTAAATTTAAAATTTAAAATTTAAAATTTAAATTTAAAATTTAAAATTTAAAATTTAAATTTAAAATTTAAATTTAAATTTAAATTTAAAATTTAAATTTAAATTTAAATTTAAATTTAAAATTTAAATTTAAAATTTAAATTTAAATTTAAAATTTAAATTTAAAATTTAAATTTAAATTTAAAATTTAAAATTTAAAATTTAAAATTTAAATTTAAATTTAAAATTTAAATTTAAATTTAAATTTAAAATTTAAATTTTAAAATTTAAATTTAAATTTAAAATTTAAATTTAAAATTTAAATTTAAAATTTAAAATTTAAAATTTAAAATTTAAATTTAAAATTTAAATTTAAATTTAAATTTAAAATTTAAAATTTAAAATTTAAATTTAAATTTAATTTAAATTTAAAATTTAAAATTAAAATTTAAATTTAAAATTTAAATTTAAAAATTTAAAATTTAAATTTAAATTTAAATTTAAATTTTAAAATTTAAAATTTAAATTTAAATTTAAAATTTAAAATTTAAAATTTAAATTTAAATTTAAAATTTAAAATTTAAAATTTAAAATTTAAAATTTAAATTTAAAATTTAAATTTAAATTTAAATTTAAAATTTAAAATTTAAATTTAAATTTAAAATTTAAAATTTAAAATTTAAATTTAAAATTTAAATTTAAAATTTAAATTTAAAATTTAAAATTTAAAATTTAAATTTAAAATTTAAAATTTAAATTTAAAATTTAAATTTAAAATTTAAAATTTAAAATTTAAAATTTAAATTTAAAATTTAAATTTAAATTTAAAATTTAAAATTTAAAATTTAAAATTTAAAATTTAAAATTTAAAATTTAAATTTAAAATTTAAATTTAAAATTTAAATTTAAAATTTAAAATTTAATTTAAATTTAAAATTTAAATTTAAATTTAAAATTTAAAATTTAAAATTTAAAATTTAAATTTAAATTTAAAATTTAAAATTTAAAATTTAAATTTAAAATTAAAATTTAAAATTTAAAATTTAAAATTTAAATTTAAATTTAAATTTTAAAATTTAAAATTTAAATTTAAAATTTAAAATTTAAATTTAAATTTAAAATTTAAATTTAAAATTTAAAATTTAAATTTAAATTTAAAATTTAAAATTTAAAATTTAAATTTAAAATTTAAATTTAAAATTTAAATTTAAAATTTAAAATTTAAAATTTAAAATTTAAATTTAAATTTAAAATTTAAATTTAAAATTTAAAATTTAAATTTAAATTTAAAATTTAAATTTAAAATTTAAAATTTAAAATTTAAAATTTAAAATTTAAATTTAAAATTTAAATTTAAATTTAAAATTTAAAATTTAAAATTTAAATTTAAATTTAAATTTATTTAAAATTTAATTTATTTAAATTTAAATTTAAATTTAAAATTTAAATTTAAATTTAAAATTTAAATTTAAAATTTAAATTTAAATTTAAAATTTAAATTTAAATTTAAAATTTAAATTTAAATTTAAATTTAAAATTTAAAATTTAAATTTAAATTTAAAATTTTAAATTTAGTTTAAAATTTAAATTTAAAATTTAAATTTAAAGTTTAAAATTTAAAATTTAAAGTTTAAAATTTATTTAAAATTTAAAATTTAAAATTTAAAATTTAAATTTAAAATTTAAATTTAAAATTTAAATTTAAATTTAAATTTAAATTTAAAATTTAAATTTAAATTTAAATTTAAAATTTAAAATTTAAAATTTAAATTTAAATTTAAAATTTAAATTTAAAATTTAAAATTTAAATTTAAAATTTAAAATTTAAAATTTAAAATTTAAATTTAAAATTTAAAATTTAAAAAATTTAAATTTAAATTTAAAATTTAAAATTTAAATTTAAAATTTAAATTTAAAATTTAAAATTTAAAATTTAAATTTAAAATTTAAATTTAAAATTTAAATTTAAAATTTAAATTTAAATTTAAAATTTAAAATTTAAATTTAAAATTTAAAATTTAAATTTAAATTTAAAATTTAAAATTTAAAATTTAAATTTAAAATTTAAAATTTAAATTTAAAATTTAAATTTAAATTTAAAATTTAAAATTTAAAATTTAAATTTAAAATTTAAAATTTAAAATTTAAAATTTAAATTTAAAATTTAAATTTAAATTTAAAATTTAAATTTAAATTTAAATTTAAAATTTAAATTAAAATTTAATTTAAATTTAAATTTAAATTTAAATTTAAATTTAAAATTTAAATTTAAATTTAAAATTTAAAATTTAAAATTTAAAATTTAATTTAAATTTAAAATTTAAATTTAAAATTTAAAATTTATTTAAATTTAAATTTAAAATTTAAAATTTAAATTTAAATTTAAATTTAAAATTTAAATTTAAAATTTAAAATTTAAAATTTAAAATTTAAATTTTTAAATTTATTTAAATTTAAATTTAAATTTAGAATTTAAATTTAAATTTAAAATTTAAATTTAAATTTATTTAAATTTAATTTAAAATTTTAAATTTAAATTTAAAATTTAAAATTTAAAATTTAAATTTAATTTAAAATTTAAATTTAAATTTAAATTTAAATTTAAAATTTAAAATTTAAATTTAAATTTATTTAAAATTTAAAATTTAAAATTTAAAATTTAAAATTTAAATTTAAAATTTAAATTTAAAATTTAAAATTTAAATTTAAAATTTAAAATTTAAAATTTAAAATTTAAATTTAAAATTTAAAATTTAAATTTAAAATTTAAAATTTAAAATTTAAAATTTAAAATTTAAATTTAAATTTAAAATTTAAAATTTATTTAAATTTAAATTTAAATTTAAAATTTAAATTTAAATTTAAAATTTAAATTTAAAATTTAAAATTTAAATTTAAAATTTAATTTAAATTTAAATTTAAAATTTAAATTTAAAATTTAAATTTAAATTTAAAATTTAAATTTATTTAAAATTTAAATTTAAAATTTAAAATTTAAAATTTAATTTAAAATTTAAAATTTAAAATTTAAATTTAAATTTAAAATTTAAAATTTAAAATTTAAATTTAAATTTAAATTTAAAATTTAAAATTTAAATTTAAAATTTAAAATTTAAAATTTAAAATTTAAAATTTAAAATTTAAATTAAAATTTAAATTTAAATTTAAATTTAAAATTTAAAATTTAAAATTTAAAATTTAAAATTTAAAATTTAAAATTTAAAATTTAAATTTAAAATTTAAAATTTAAATTTAAAATTTAAAATTTAAAATTTAAAATTTAAATTTAAAATTTAAAATTTAGGGTTTAGGAGTTTTAGGAGTTTTAGGGTTTAGGTTTTAGGGTTTTAGGAGTTTTAGTTTAGGGTTTAGGAGTTTGAGTTTAGGGTTTTTAGGGTTTAGGGTTTAGGGTTTAGGGTTTAGGATTTAGCGTTTAGGGTTTAGGAGTTTGAGTTTAGGAGTTTAGGGTTTAGAGGTTTTAAGTTTAAATTTAAGGTTTAAAATTTAAAATTTAAAATTTAAAATTTAAATTTAAAATTTAAAATTTAAAATTTAAATTTAAAATTTAAAATTTAAATTTAAAATTTAAATTTAAAATTTAAATTTAAAATTTAAAATTTAAATTTAAAATTTAAAATTTAAATTTAAAATTTAAAATTTAAATTTAAATTTAAAATTTAAATTTAAAATTTAAAATTTAAATTTAAAATTTAAAATTTAAAATTTAAATTTAAATTTAAATTTAAAATTTAAAATTTAAATTTAAATTTAAAATTTAAATTTAAAATTTAAAATTTAAAATTTAAAATTTAAATTTAAATTTAAAATTTAAATTTAAAATTTAAATTTAAATTTAAAATTTAAAATTTAAAATTTAAATTTAAAATTTAAATTTAAATTTAAAATTTAAAATTTAAATTTAAAATTTAAAATTTAAATTTAAAATTTAAATTTAAAATTTAAATTTAAATTTAAATTTAAAATTTAAATTTAAAATTTAAATTTAAATTTAAAATTTAAATTTTAAAATTTAAAATTTAAATTTAAAATTTAAATTTAAAATTTAAAATTTAAAATTTAATTTAAATTTAAATTTAAAATTTAAATTTAAATTTAAAATTTAAATTTAAAATTTAAATTTAAAATTTAAATTTAAATTTATTTAAATTTAAAATTTAAAATTTAAATTTAAATTTAAAATTTAAATTTAAATTTAAAATTTAAATTTAAAATTTAAATTTAAAATTTAAAATTTAAATTTAAATTTAAATTTAAAATTTAAATTTAAATTTAATTTAAAATTTAAATTTAAAATTTAAATTTAAATTTAAAATTTAAATTTAAATTTAAAATTTAAAATTTAAATTTAAAATTTAAAATTTAAATTAAAATTTAAAATTTAAAATTTAAATTTAAATTTAAAATTTAATTAAAATTTAAAATTTAAAATTTAAATTTAAAATTTAAATTTAAATTTAAAATTTAAAATTTAAATTTAAAATTTAAAATTTAAATTTAAAATTTAAATTAAATTTAAATTTAAAATTTAAATTTAAAATTAAAATTTAAAATTTAAAATTTAAATTTAAATTTAAATTTAAAATTTAAATTTAAAATTTAAAATTTAAATTTAAAATTTAAAATTTAAATTTAAAATTTAAATTTAAATTTAAAATTTAAATTTAAATTTAAATTTAAAATTTAAATTTTAAAATTTAAATTTAGGGTTTAAAATTTAAATTTAAATTTAGTTTAAATTTAAAATTTAATTTATTTAATTTAAAATTTAAAATTTAAATTTAATTTAGGGTTTAAATTTAAAATTTAAATTTAATTTAAATTTAAAATTTAAATTTAAAATTTAAATTTAAAATTTAAAATTTAAATTTAAATTTAGGGTTTAAATTTAAAATTTAAAATTTAAAATTTAAATTTTAAATTTAAATTTAAAATTTAAATTTAAAATTTAAAATTTAAAATTTAAAATTTAAATTTAAAATTTAAAATTTAAAATTTAAAATTTAAATTTAAAATTTAAAATTTAAAATTTAAATTTAATTTAAATTTAAATTTAAATTTAAATTTAAATTTAAAATTTAAATTTAAAATTTAAATTTAAATTTAAAATTTAAATTTAAAATTTAAATTTAAATTAAATTTAAAATTTAAATTTAAATTCAAATTTAAATTTAAAATTTAAAATTTAAAATTTAAATTTAAATTAAAATTTAAAATTAAAATTTAAAATTTAAATTTAAATTTAAATTTAAATTTAAATTTAATTTAAAATTTAAATTTAAATTTAAATTTAAAATTTAAATTTAAATTTAAAATTTAATTTAAATTTAAAATTTAAATTTAATTTAAATTTAAAATTTAAAATTTAAAATTTAAATTTAAATTTAAAATTTAAATTTAAAATTTAAAAATTTAAAATTTAAATTTAAATTTAAAATTTAAAATTTAAATTTAAAATTTAAATTTAAAATTTAAATTTAAATTTAAAATTTAAATTTTAAAATTTAAATTTAAAATTTAAATTTAAAATTTAAATTTAAATTTAAATTTAAATTTAAATTTAAATTTAAATTTAAAATTTAAATTTAAATTTAAAATTTAGAATTTAAATTTAAATTTAAATTTAAATTTAAAATTTAAAATTTAAATTTAAATTTAAATTTAAATTTAAATTTAAATTTAAAATTAATTTAAATTTAGGGTTTTAAAGTTTAAAATTTAAATTTAAGTTTATTTAAAATTTAAAATTTAAATTTTAAAATTTAAATTTAAATTTAGGGTTTAAATTTAAATTAAATTTAGGGTTTAGAATTTAGGGTTTAAGTTTAGGGTTTAGTTTAGGTTTAGGGTTTAGGGTTGAGTTAGGGTTTAGGGGTTTGGGGTTTAGAGTTTAGGTTTTGAGTTTAGGGTTTAGTTGGAGTTTAGGTTTAGGAGTTTAGGGTTTAAAGTTTAAATTTAGGGTTTAGGGTTTAGGTTTAGTTTGAGTTTAGGGTTTAGAGTTTAAGTTAAATTGAGGTTTGAGTTAGGGTTTAATTTAAATTTAAAATTTAAATTTAAAATTTAAAATTTAATTTAAAATTAATTTTAAATTTAAAATTTAAATTTAAATTTAAAATTTAAATTTAAAATTTAAAATTAAAATTTAAATTTAAATTTAAAATTTAAATTTAGTTAAAATTTAAAATTTTAATTTTTAAAATTTAAATTATTTAATTTAAAATTTTAAATTTAAATTTAAAATTTTAATTTAAAATTTAAAATTTAAAATTTAAATTTAAAATTTATTTAAATTTAAATTTAAATTTAAAATTTAAATTTAAATTTAAAATTTAATTTAAATTTAAAATTTAAATTAAAATTAAATTTTAAATTTAAAATTTAAATTTAAAATTAGGGTTTAAAATTTAAAATTTAAATTTAAAATTTAAATTTAAAATTTAGGGTTTAAATTTAAGAGTTTAGGGTTTAGAGTTTAGATTAGGGTTTTAAGTTTTAGGGTTTAGGGTTTAGGAGTTTAGGGTGGGTTGAGTTTGGGGTTTAGGGTTTAGGTTTTAGGGTTTGAGTTTAGGTTTGGTTAGTTTAGTTTAGGAGTTTAGGGTTGTTGGGTTTTAAATTAGGGTTTAGGGTTTAGGGTTTAAGTTTAAATTTAAATTTTGAGATTAAATTTAGGGTTGGTAATTTAAAATTTAAGTTTAAATTTAAAGTTTAAAATTTAAAATTTAAAATTTAGTGTTTAATTTAAAATTTAAAATTTAAATTTAAAATTTAAATTTAAAATTTAAATTAAAATTTAAAATTTAAAATTTAAAATTTAAATTTAAAATTTAAAATTTAAAATTTAAAATTTAAAATTTAAAATTTAAAATTTAAATTTAAATTTAAAATTTAAAATTTAAATTTAAAATTTAATTAAATTTAAGTTTAAAATTTAAATTTAAAATTTAAATTTAAAATTTAAAATTTAAATTTAAATTTAAATTTAAAATTTAAATTTTAAAATTTAAAATTTAAAATTTAAATTTAAATTTAAAATTTAAAATTTAAATTTAAAATTTAAAATTTAAAATTTAAAAATTTAAATTTAAAATTTAAATTTAAATTTAAATTTTAAAATTTAATTTAAAATTTAAAATTTAAATTTAAAATTTAAAATTTAAGTTTAGGAGTTTAGGAGTTTAGGGTTTAGGGTTTAGGGTTTAGGGTTTAGGAGTTTTAGGAGTTTAGGGTTTAGGAGTTTAGGAGTTTAGGGTTTAGGAGTTTAGGGTTTAGGGTTTAGGGTTTAGGGTTTAGGGTTTAGGGTTTAGGAGTTTAGGGTTTTAGGAGTTTGAGTTTAGGAGTTTAAGTTTAGGAGTTTAGGGTTTAGGAGTTTAAAATTTAGGGTTGAGTTTAGGGTTTAAAGTTTAAAGTTTAGGGTTTAGGGTTTAAATTTAAAATTTAAAATTTAAATTTAAAATTTAAAATTTAAAATTTAAATTTAAAATTTAAAATTTAAATTTAAAATTTAAAATTTAAAGTTTAATTTAAATTTAAAATTTAAAATTTAAAATTTAAATTAAAATTTAAAATTTAAAATTTAAATTTAAATTTAAAATTTAAATTTAAATTTAAAATTTAAATTTAAAATTTAAATTTAAATTTAAAATTTAAAATTTAAAATTTAAATTTAAAATTTAAAATTTAAAATTTAAATTTAAAATTTAAAATTTAAAATTTAAAATTTAAAATTTAAATTTAAATTTAAAATTTAAATTTAAAATTTAGGGTTTAAATTTTTAAATTTAGGGTTTAGGGTTTAGGGTTTTAGGAGTTTTAGGGTTTAGGGTTTAGGGTTTAGGGTTTAGGGTTTTAGGGTTTAGGGTTTAGGGTTTTAGTTTAGGGTTTAGGGTTTAGGGTTTGAGTTTGAGTTAGGGTTTTTAGGGTTTTAGGGTTTAGGGTTTAGGGTTTTAGGAGTTTAGGGTTTAGGGTTTAGGGTTTAGGGTTTAGGGTTTAGGGTTTAGGAGTTTAGGAGTTTTAGGAGTTTAGGGTTTAGGGTTTTAGGGTTTAGGGTTTAGGGTTTAGGGTTTAGGAGTTTGGGTTTAGGAGTTTGGGTTAGGGTTTAGGAGTTTGAGTAGAGTTTAGGGTTTAGGGTTTAAGGGTTTAGGGTTTAGGGTTTGAGTTTAGGGTTTAGGGTTTAGGAGTTTAGGGTTTGGGGTTTAGGGTTTTAGGGTTTAGGGTTTGGGGTTTAGAGTTTGGGTTTAGGTTTGGGGTTTAGGTTTTAGGAGTTTAGGGTTTAGGGGTTTAGGGTTTAGGGTTTTAGGGTTTAGGGTTTAGGGTTTAGGAGTTTAAAATTTGGGGTTAAATTTAAATTTAAAATTTAGGGTTTAGGATTTAGGGTTTAGGGTTTAGAGTTTAGGGTTTAGGGTTTAGGGTTTAGAGTTTAGGGATTAGGGTTTAGGTTTAGGGCTTAGGATTTAGTGTTTAGGATTTAGGATTTAGGGTTAGGGTATAGGATTTAGGGTTTTAGGGTTTTTAGGAGTTTGGGTTTAGGGTTTAGGGTTTGAGTTTAGGGTTTGGGGTTTAGGGTTTGAGTTTAGGGTTTAGGGTTTAGGGTTTAGGGTTTAGGGTTTAGGGTTTAGGGTTTAGGGTTCTAGGGTTTAGGAGTTTGGGGTTTAGGGTTTAGGAGTTTAGGGTTTTAGGGTTTAGGGTTTAGGGTTTAGGAGTTTTAGGGTTTAGGGTTTAGGAGTTTAGGAGTTTAGGAGTTTAGGAGTTTTGAGTTTAGGGTTTTAGGGATTTAGGGTTTGGGGTTTAGGAGTTTAGGGTTTTTAGGGTTTAGGGTTTTAGGGTTTAGGG
>CM069081.1:49031560-49171345 GCA_035578085.1 Solanum pinnatisectum | reverse complement strand
AACCACAGACCCTGAACCTGAACCCTGAGACCTGAACCACAGACCACTGAACCACAGACCACAGACCACAGACCACAGACCACGAACCACAGACCACAGACCACAGACCACTGAACCACAGACCACAAGACCTGAACCACACAGACCTGAACCACAGACCACAGACCACAGACCACAGACCACCTGAACCACAGACCTGAACCACGAACCTGACCACAGACCACAGACCTGAACCACAGACCACAGACCACAGACCACAGAACCTGAACCACAGACCACAGACCACAGACCACAGACCACAGACCACAGACCACTGAACCACAGAACCTGAACCACAGACCACAGACCACAGACCTGAACCACAGAACCACAGACCACTGAACCCTGAACCACAGACCACAGACCACAGACCACTGAACCACAGACCTGAACCACAGACCACAGACCACGAACCTGAACCACAGACCCACAGACCTGAACCACAGACCACACCAGACCACAGACCACGAACCACAGACCACAGACCACAGACCACAGACCACCAGACCACAGACCTGAACCTGAACCACAGACCACTGAACCACAGACCACAGACCTGACACGAACCACAGACCACAGACCACAGACCACAGAACCTGAACCACTGAACCTGAACCACACAGACCACTGAACCCCAGACCACTGAACCACAGACCACAGACCACTGAACCACAGACACAGACCACAGACCACTGAACCTGAACCTGAACCACAGACCGAACCTGAACCACTGAACCACAGACCACTGAACCACAGACCACAGACCTGAACCACAGACCACAGACCACAGACCACAGACCACAGAACCTGAACCACAGACCACTGAACCACGAACCTGAACCACACAGACCACAGACCTGAACCACAGGAACCACAGACCACAGACCTGAACCACAGAACCACAGACCACAGACCACAGACCACAGACCACGAACCTGAACCACAGACCGACACTGAACCACTGAACCACAGACCAGAACCACTGAACCACAGACCACAGACCACAGACCACAGACCACAGACCACAGACCTGAACCACAGACCACGGGCTGAACCACAGACCACAGACCCGAACCTGAACCTGAACCACTGAACCACAGACCTGAACCACAGAACCACGAACCACAGACCACAGACCACAGACCTGAACCACAGACCACGAACCACAGACCACGAGACCTGAACCACAGACCACTGAACCACAGACCACAGACCACAGACCACAGACCTGAACCACAGACCTGAACCACAGACCACAGACCACAGACCACGAACCACAGACCACAGACCTGAACCACAGACCACAGACCGAACCTGAACCACAGACCTGAACCTGAACCACAGACCACAGACCACAGACCACTGAACCACAGACCCAGACCACAGACCACAGACCGAACCTGAACCACAGACCACAGAACCTGAACCACAGACCACAGAACCACAGACCTGAACCACAGACCCAGACCCTGAACCACAGACCACAGACCTGAACCGAACCTGAACCTGAACCACAGACCTGAACCACAGAACCACAGACACGAACCACAGACCTGAACCTGAACCACAGACCAGACCACAGACCACAGACCACTGAACCACAGACCACAGACCTGAACCTGAACCTGAACCACAGACCTGAACCACAGAACCACAGACCACGAACCTGAACCACTGAACCACAGACCACAGACCTGAACCTGAACCACAGAACAGAACCACAGACCACAGACCACAGAACCACAGACCACAGACCTGAACCCGACCTGAACCGAACTGAACCACAGACCACCGAACCACGAACCACAGACCACGAACCGAACCTGAACCACAGAACACAGACCCTGAACCACGAACCGAACCACAGACCGAACCACAGACCACCGAACCACAGACCACAGACCCCAGACCGAACCGAACCAGAACAGACACTGACCACCGACCAGACCCCAGACCTGAACCACAGACCACAGACCTGAACCAGAACCACAGACCCGAACCACAGACCCGAACCACAGACCCGAACGAGACCACTGAACCACACAGACCTGAACCACAGACCACCGAACCCGAACCTGAACCACAGACCACAGACCACAGACCACAGACCACAGACCACCGAACCTGAACCACAGACCACAGACCACGAACCACAGACCACTGAACCACACCGAACCACAGACCACAGACCACGAACCACGAACCACAGACCACGAACCACAGACCACAGACCACAGACCTGAACCACGAACCACAGACCACTGAGACCACCGAACCACAGACCACAGACCACTGAACCACAGACCTGAACCACAGACCACAGAACCGAACCACAGACCACAGACCACAGACCCGAACCACTGAACCACGAACCTGAACCACAGACCACAGACCACAGACCCTGAACCACTGAACCACAGAACCACAGACCACAGACCCCAGACCACACAGACCACGAACCACAGACCACAGACCACAGACCTGAACCACAGACCACAGACCGAACAGACACGGGCCTGAACCACAGACCCGAACCGAACTGAACCTGAACCACAGACCACAGACCACAGACCACAGACCTGAACCACAGACCACGAACCGAACAGACCACAGACCACCGACCCTGAACCACAGACCACAGACCACAGACCACGAACCACCGACCCAGACCACTGAACCACAGACCACAGACCACAGACCACTGAACCACAGACCACAGACCACAGACCACAGACCACAGACCACAGACCTGAACCACAGACCACAGACCGGGCCTGAACCGAACAGACCACAGACCACCGACCACAGACCACAGACCACTGAACCACTGAACCACAGACCACAGACCACAGACCACAGACCACAGACCACGAACCGAACAGACCTGAGAACACAGACCACAGACCACTGAACCACAGACCACCGAACCTGAACCACGAACCACAGACCACAGAACCACAGACCACAGACCACGAACCGAGCAGAACTGAACCACAGACCACAGACCACAGACCACACAGACCACAGACCACAGACCACAGAACCTGAACCACAGACCACAGACCACTGAACCACGAACCACAGAACCACAGACCACAGACCACAGACCACAGACCACTGAACCTGAACCACAGACCACACAGACCACAGACCACAGACCACTGAACCACAGACCACAGAACCACAGACCTGAACCTGAACCACTGAACCTGAACCACAGACCACAGACCACAGACCACAGACCACAGACCACAGACCACAGACCACTGAACCACAGAACCTGAACCACAGAACCACGAACCACAGACCACAGACCACAGACCACAGACCACTGAACCACTGAACCACAGACCACTGAACCAGACCACAGACCACAGACCACTGAACCACTGAACCTGAACCACAGACCACAGACCACAGACCACAGACCACAGACCACAGACCACAGACCACAGACCACTGAACCACGAACCACGAACCACTGAACCACAGACCACAGACCACAGACCACAGACCACTGAACCACAGACCACAGACCACGAACCCAGACCACAGACCACAGACCACTGAACCACAGACCACAGACCACAGACCTGACCTGAACCACAGACCACAGACCACGAACCACAGACCACTGAACCCTGAACCACAGACCACAGACCACAGACCACAGACCACAGACCACTGAACCACAGACCACAGAACCTGAACCACAGACCACAGACCTGAACCACGAACCACAGAACCACAGACCACTGAACCACAGACCACAGACCACAGACCACAGACCACAGACCACTGAACCACAGACCACAGACCACAGACCACAGACCACAGACCTGAACCACAGACCACAGACCACAGACCACAGACCACAGACCACACAGACCACAGACCACAGACCCTGAACCACAGACCACTGAACCACAGACCACAGACCACAGACCACAGAACCTGAACCACTGAACCACAGACCACAGACCACAGACCACTGAACCACAGACCACAGACCACAGACCACAGACCACAGACCACTGAACCTGAACCACTGAACCACAGAACCACAGACCACGAACCACAGACCACAGACCACAGACCACAGACCACGAACCTGAACCACAGACCACAGACCTGAACCACAGACCTGAACCACAGACCACGAACCACAGACCACAGACCACAGACCACAGACCTGAACCACAGACCTGACCACAGACCACAGACCACAGACCACTGAACCACAGACCACAGACCACTGAACCACAGACCTGAACCACAGACCACAGAACCTGAACCACAGACCACAGACCACAGACCACTGAACCACTGAACCACAGACCACAGACCTGAACCACAGACCACAGACCACAGACCACAGACCACAGACCTGAACCACAGACCACAGACCACAGACCACAGACCACAGACCACAGACCACAGACCACTGAACCACAGACCACAGACCACTGAACCACAGACCACACAGACCACACAGACCACAGACCACAGACCACTGACCACTGACCACAGACACTGAACCACAGACCACTGAACCACTGAACCACAGACCACAGACCACTGAACCACAGACCACAGACCACTGAACCACAGACCACAGACCTGAACCACAGACCACAGACCACTGAACCACAGACCACAGACCACAGACCTGAACCACAGACCACAGACCACTGAACCACAGACCACAGACCACTGACCACAGACCACTGAACCACAGACCTGAACCACAGACCACAGACCCTGAACCACAGACCACAGACCACAGACCTGAACCACAGACCACAGACCACAGACCACAGACCCTGAACCACAGACCACAGACCACAGACCACTGACCACAGACCACAGACCACTGAACCACAGACCACAGACCACAGACCACAGACCTGAACCACAACCACAGACCACAGACCTGAACACAGACCACAGACCACAGACCACAGACCCTGAACCACAGACCTGAACCTGAACCACTGAACCACAGACCACAGACAGACCACTGACCCTGAACCACAGACCACAGACCACAGACCACAGACCACTGAACCACAGACCACAGACCACAGACCACAGACCACAGACCACAGACCACAGACCACAGACCACTGAACCACAGACCACAGACCTGAACCTGAACCACAGACCACAGACCACAGACCACTGAACCACTGAACCACAGACCACAGACCACAGACCACTGAACCACAGACCACAGACCACAGACCACAGAACCTGAACCTGAACCACAGACCACTGAACCACAGACCACAGACCACTGAACCACTGAACCACAGACCACAGACCACAGACCACTGAACCACAGACCACAGACCACAGACCACAGACCACAGACCACTGAACCACAGACCACAGACCACGAACCACAGAACCACAGACCTGAACCACAGACCACAGACCACAGAACCACAGAACCTGAACCACAGACCACAGACCACGAACCACAGACCTGAACCACAGACCACAGACCACGAACCACGAACCACGAACCACAGACCGAACCACGAACCACAGACCACAGACCACGAACCACGAACCACAGACCACTGAACCACGAACCTGAACCGAACCAGACCACAGAACCACAGAACCACAGAACCAGACCACGAACCACAGAACCGAACCACGAACCGAACAGAACCTGAACCCGAACCACAGACCACGAACCACGAACCGAACCAGAACCGAACCGAACCGAACCGAACCCGAACCACAGAACCGAACCACGAACCACCGAACCACGAACCGAACCGAACCACAGACCGAACCGAACCGAACCACAGACCGAACCGAACCGAACCACAGACCACGAACCGAACCACGAACCACCGAACCGAACCGAACCGAACCGAACCGAACCCGAACCGAACCCGAACCACAGACCGAACCGAACCGAACCGAACCGAACCCGAACCGAACCGAACCACTGAACCCGAACCGAACCCGAACCGAACAGAACCGAACCGAACCGAACCGAACCGAACCGAACCGAACCGAACCGAACCAGACCCGAACCGAACCGAACCGAACCCAGAACCGAACCGAACCGAACCGAACCCCGAACCGAACCGAACCGAACCACGAACCGAACCGAACCGAACCGAACCCGAACCGAACCGAACCGAACCGAACCCGAACCGAACCGAACCGAACCGAACCCGAACCGAACCGAACCGAACCGAACCGAACCGAACCGAACCGAACCGAACCGAACCGAACCGAACCCGAACCGAACCGAACCGAACCGAACCGAACCGAACCCGAACCGAACCGAACCGAACCGAACCGAACAGAACCGAACCGAACCGAACCAGACAGAACCGAACCGAACCGAACCCCGAACCGAACCGAACCGAACCGAACCCGAACCGAACAGAACCGAACCGAACCGAACCGAACCGAACCGAACCGAACCGAACCGAACCGAACCGAACCGAACCGAACCCGAACCGAACCGAACCGAACCGAACCGAACCGAACCGAACCGAACCCGAACCGAACCGAACCGAACCGAACCCCGAACCGAACCCGAACCGAACCGAACCGAACCGAACCGGAACCGAACCGAACCGAACCGAACCGAACCGAACCCGAACCGAACCGAACAGAACCGAACCGAACCGAACCGAACCGAACCCGAACCGAACCGAACCGAACCGAACCGAACCCGAACCGAACCGAACCGAACCACGAACCGAACCCGAACCGAACAGAACCGAACCGAACCGAACCGAACCGAACCGAACCGAACCGAACCGAACCGAACCACGAACCCGAACCGAACCGAACCGAACCCGAACCGAACCGAACCGAACCACGAACCGAACCGAACCGAACCGAACCGAACCGAACCCCGAACCGAACCGAACCGAACCGAACCGAACCGAACCGAACCGAACCCGAACCGAACCGAACCGAACCCGAACCGAACCGAACCCAGAACCGAACCGAACCGAACCGAACCGAACCTGAACCGAACCGAACCGAACCGAACAGAACCCGAACCGAACCGAACCGAACCGAACCGAACCGAACCCGAACCCCGAACCGAACCGAACCGAACCGAACCGAACCCGAACCGAACCGAACCGAACCGAACCCGAACCGAACCGAACCACGAACCGAACCCGAACCGAACCAGACCGAACCGAACCGAACCACAGACCGAACCCGAACCACGAACCAGAACAGACCTGAACCACAGAACCACAGACCTGAACCGAACCACGAACCACGAACCTGAACCGAACCACAGACCACAGACCACTGAACCACAGACCACTGAACCACAGACCACTGAACCACAGACCACAGACCACAGACCACTGAACCACAGAACCACAGACCCTGAACCACAGACCACAGACCACAGACCACTGAACCACAGACCACAGACCACAGAACCACAGACCTGAACCTGAACCTGAACCACAGACCCGAACCGAACCCTGAACCTGAACCCGAACCACAGACCACGAACCACAGACCACAGAACCTGAACCACAGACCACTGAACCTGAACCACGAACCGAACCTGAACCACAGACCACGAACCGAACCACAGACCTGAACCACAGACCCGAACCACAGACCTGAACCAGACCACTGAACCACAGACCACGAACCGAACCACAGACCACGAACCAGAACCAGAACCACAGACCACTGAACCACGAACCTGAACCGAACCTGAACCACAGACCACAGACCACTGAACCACAGACCAACCTGAACCACAGACCACAGACCACTGAACCACAGACCACAGACCACGAACCACTGAACCACAGACCACAGACACTGAACCACAGACCACGAACCACGAACCACAGACCACAGACCACGAACCACTGAACCACAGACCACAGAACCACCGAACCACAGACCTGAACCACGAACCTGAACCAGACCTGAACCACTGAACCACAGACCACAGACCACAGACCCTGAACCACAGACCACAGACCACAGACCCGAACCAGAACCACAGACCACGAACCACAGACCTGAACCACAGAACCACAGACCACAGACCTGAACCACAGACCACGAACCACTGAACCACAGACCACAGACCTGAACCACAGACCACAGACCACAGACCACAGACCACTGAACCACGAACCACAGACCCGAACCACAGACCACCGAACCACAGACCACTGAACCACGAACCACAGACCACAGACCTGAACCACAGACCACGAACCACAGACCACAGACCACAGACCACTGAACCACAGACCACTGAACCACAGACCACGAACCACAGACCACAGACCACAGACCACGAACCACAGACCACAGACCACTGAACCACTGAACCACAGACCACAGACCTGAACCACCAGACCACAGAACCCGAACCACAGACCACAGACCCCAGACCACAGACCACAGACCACTGAACCACAGACCACAGACCACAGACCCGAACCACAGAACCACGAACCACAGACCGAACCACAGACCACAGACCACAGACCACAGACCACAGACCCCAGACCACAGACCCGAACCACAGACCCGAACCGAACCCTGAACCACAGAACCGAACCACAGACCACTGAACCGAACAGACCACAGACCACTGAACCACAGACCTGAACCACAGACCACTGAACCACAGACCACAGACCCGAACCGAACCACAGACCACAGACCACAGAACCACAGACCCGAACCGAACCACAGAACCACAGACCACAGACCACAGACCACAGAACCGAACCACAGACCGAACAGACCACAGACCACAGACCACACAGACCGAACCCTGAACCACAGACCACTGAACCACCGACCACCGAACCGAACCACAGACCACAGACCACAGACCTGAACCACAGACCACGAACCACAGACCACAGAACCACAGACCACGGAACCACAGACCACAGACCACAGACCACAGACCACGAACCGAACTGAACCACAGACCGGAACCACAGACCCTGAACCACAGAACCACAGACCACAGACCACAGAACCTGAACCACAGACCACGAACCACGAACCACAGACCACAGACCACAGACCACAGACCACCGAACCACAGACCCGAACCACAGACCACTGAACCACAGACCCGAACCACTGAACCACAGACCTGAACCACAGACCACAGACCACAGACCACTGAACCACAGACCACAGACCCGAACCACTGAACCACAGACCACGAACCACAGACCACGAACCACAGACCACGAACCACAGACCACAGACCCCGAACCACAGACCCCGAACCACGACCACAGACCACGAACCACGAACCAGAACCACCGAACCACAGACCGAACCGAACCACAGACCACAGACCACAGAACCGAACCACAACCAGAACCGAACCACAGACCACCGAACCACAGACCGAACCGACCACCGAACCGACCACAGACCACACCGACCACAGACCGAACCGAACCACCGACCCGAACCGAACCACAGACCACAGACCACTGAACCACAGACCACCGAACCCTGAACCGAACCACGAACCACAGACCACAGACCACGAACCGAACCGAACCCCGAACCACAGACCACCGAACCGAACCAGACCACCGACCCGAACCGAACCACGAACCACAGACACGAACCGACCACAGACCGAACCGACCACAGACCACAGACCACGAACCACAGACCACAGACCACAGACCACAGACCTGAACCACGAACCACAGACCACAGACCACAGACCACGAACCACAGACCGAACCGACCACTGAACCGAACCACAGACCACAGACCACCCAGAACCTGAACCACAGACCACTGAACCACAGACCACAGACCACAGACCACAGACCACAGACCACAGACCACAGACCACGAACCACTGAACCAGACCACAGACCTGAACCACAGACCCGAACCAGACCACAGACCACAGACCACAGACCACAGACCACGAACCACAGACCACAGACACAGACCACAGACCACAGACCACAGACCACTGAACCACTGAACACAGACCACAGAACCTGAACCACAGACCACAGACCCGAACAGACCACAGACCACAGACCGGAACAGACCACAGACCTGAACCACGAACCACAGACCACAGACCACAGACCACAGACCACTGAACCACAGACCACAGACCACAGACCACTGAACCACAGACCAGAACCTGAACCACAGAACCACAGACCACAGACACTGAACCACAGACCACAGACCACAGACCCTGAACCACAGACCACAGACCACTGAACCACTGAACCACAGACCTGAACCACAGACCACAGACCACAGACCTGAACCACAGACCACAGACCACAGACCACAGACCCTGAACCACAGACCACAGACCACAGACCACAGACCACAGACCACAGACCACAGACCACAGACCACAGACCACAGACCACGAACCACAGACCACAGACCACAGACCACTGAACCACAGACCACGTTTGAACCACAGACCTGAACCACTGAACCACAGACCACAGACCACAGACCTGAACCACAGACCACAGACCACTGAACCACAGACCACAGACCACAGACCACAGAACCACTGAACCACTGAACCACAGACCACAGACCACGAACCACAGACCACAGACACAGACCACTGAACCACAGACCACAGACCACAGACCACAGACCACAGACCAGACCCTGAACCACAGACCACAGACCACAGACCACGAACCTGAACCACAGACCACAGACCACAGACCACGAACCACAGACCACCGAACCACAGACCACAGACCACTGAACCACAGACCACAGACCACAGACCACAGACCACGAACCACCGACCACAGACCGAACCGACACCGACCACAGACCCGAACCACAGACCACAGACCACGAACCGAACCGACCACAGACCGAACCGAACCCGAACGAACCCAGACCACAGACCACCGAACCTGAACCCGAACCACAGACCACAGACCACAGACCACAGACCACGAACCGAACAGACCGAACCGAACCAGACCACAGACCACCGACCGAACCGAACCGAACACCGACCACAGACCACAGACCACCGAACCACAGACCACAGAACTGAACCACACCGACCGAACCGACCACCGACCACCGACCACAGACCACAGACCACCGAACCACGAACCACAGACCACAGACCCGAACCACAGACCGAACCGAACCGGAACACGAACCGAACAGACCACAGACCACAGACCCGAACCACAGAACCGAACCACAGACCACAGACCAGACCACGAACCGAACCACAGACCGAACCACAGACCACCGAACCGAACCGGAACCGAACCGAACGAACCGAACCGACCGAACCACGAACCGAACCACGGAACCGAACCGACCACAGACCGGAACCTGAACCACGAACCGAACCGAACCGAACCACAGACCCGAACCACAGACCGAACCCGAACCGGAACCCGACCACCGAACCGAACCGACCACAGAACCACAGACCTGAACCACAGACCACAGACCACGAACCTGAACCACAGACCACAGACCACAGACACTGAACCACGAACCACAGACCACAGACCACAGACCACAGACCACAGACCACCGAACCACAGACCACTGAACCACAGACCACAGACCACAGACCACAGACCTGAACCACAGACCACAGACCACAGACCACAGACCACTGAACCACAGACCACGAACCACAGACCACGAACCACTGAACCACAGACCACAGACCACAGACCACGAACCACAGACCACAGACCACTGAACCTGAACCGAACCACAGACCACGAACCACGAACCTGAACCACAGACCACAGACCCGAACCACGAACCACAGAACCACGAACCACGAACCGAACCCGAACCCGAACCGAACCCGAACCCGAACCGAACCGAACCGAACCGAACCGAACCGAACCGAACCGAACCGAACCGAACCGAACCCCGAACCGAACCGAACCGAACCGAACCGAACCCCGAACCGAACCGAACCGAACCGAACCGAACCCGAACCGAACCGAACCGAACCGAACCGAACCAGAACCGAACCGAACCGAACCGAACCGAACCGGGCAGAACCGAACCGAACCGAACCGAACCACGAACCGAACCGAACCTGAACCACAGACCACTGAACCACTGAACCTGAACCACAGACCACTGAACCACAGACCACAGACCACAGACCACAGAACCACTGAACCACAGACCACTGAACCACTGAACCACAGACCACAGAACCACTGAACCTGAACCACTGAACCCGAACCACAGAACAGAACCGAACCAGACCGAACCCGAACCACGAACCGAACCGAACCGAACCGGGCAGAACCTGAACCGAACCGAACCACGAACCACAGAACCCGAACCACGAACCTGAACCTGAACCACGAACCGAACCACGAACCACAGAACCCGAACCCTGAACCACGAACCGAACCAGAACCGAACCGAACCACAGACCGAACCGAACCACAGAACCGAACCGAACCACAGACCACGAACCGGAACCACGAACCCTGAACCACAGACCGAACCTGAACCACAGACCGAACCACGAACCTGAACCACGAACCACAGACCACGAACCACGAACCACGAACCGAACCACAGACCACTGAACCACAGACCACAGACCACAGACCACTGAACCACTGAACCACAGACCACAGACCACGAACCACAGACCACAGACCACCACGAACCACAGAACCTGAACAGACCACAGACCACAGACCACTGAACCACAGACCACAGACCACAGACCACTGAACCACAGACCACTGAACCACAGACCACCAGACCACTGAACCACAGACCACAGACCACAGACCACTGAACCACAGACCACTGAACCACAGAACCACTGAACCACAGACCACAGACCACGAACCTGAACCACAGACCACTGAACCACAGACACAGACCACAGACCACAGACCACTGAACCACAGACCACTGAACCACTGAACCACAGACCACAGACCACAGACCTGAACCACAGACCACTGAACCACAGACCACTGAACCACAGACCACAGACCACTGAACCACAGACCACAGACCACAGACCACTGAACCACAGACCACTGAACCACAGACCACGAACCACAGACCACAGACCACAGACCACTGAACCACAGACCACAGACCACTGAACCACAGACCACAGACCACAGACCACTGAACCACAGACCACAGACCACAGACCACAGACCACTGAACCACAGACCACGAACCACGAACCCGAACCACAGACCACAGACCACTGAACCACAGACCCGAACCCGAACCGAACCCGAACCGAACCGAACCGAACCGAACCGAACCCCGAACCGAACCGAACCGAACCCCGAACCGAACCGAACCGAACCCGAACCGAACCGAACCGAACCGAACCCGAACCGAACCGAACCGAACCGAACCGGAACCGAACCGAACCGAACCCGAACCGAACCGAACCGAACCGAACCGAACCCGAACCGGAACCGAACCGAACCGGAACCGAACCGAACCGAACCGAACCGAACCGAACCCGAACCGGGCGAACCCGAACCGAACCGAACCGGGCGAACCGAACCGAACCGAACCCGAACCGAACCGAACCGAACCGAACCGAACCCGAACCGAACCCCCGAACCGAACCGAACCGAACCGAACCGAACCGAACCGAACCGAACCGAACCCGAACCGAACCGAACCGAACCCGAACCGAACCGAACCGAACCGAACCGAACCCGAACCGAACCGAACCCCGAACCGAACCGAACCGAACCCGAACCGAACCGAACCGAACCCGAACCGAACCGAACCGAACCCGAACCCCGAACCGAACCGAACCGAACCGAACCGAACCGAACCGAACCGAACCGAACCCCGAACCGAACCGAACCGAACCCCGAACCCGAACCCGAACCCGAACCGAACCGAACCGAACCGGGCCGAACCCGAACCCCGAACCCCGAACCCGAACCTCGAACCTGAACCACAGACCGAACCACAAACCACAAACCTAAACCCATCGCCATTCATTTTCCGAAATTTTTCTCTCTAAAATCTCTCTAAAATTTTGCTCTCAAAAATTTGAAAAAAGCGATCGCGGCCGGAATGGCCGCAGCCGCCGGGAATGGAGCTCCGGCCGGACCAAGTGCATTGGCGCGGAACTCCATGACAACAAACCATATGGGCGCTTCACTTGAATCATCCGCCACTTCTTGAAATTGCGGCGCGCGAGGCGATCCGTCGCGATCTCGAGCGGAATCGGGTGGGCTCGTAAGATCATGTCCCTTGAACAATGCGGGCATTCGAGTGAGTTCAACCGGTAATCTAGATTCTACATCTAAAGATCTATCTACACCCCAAAAATCACGTGATTCCACCGTGCAAATTGAGAGATCTGCGAAGGCGGCTATGGAGGAAATCGCCTCAAAATCGCCAACTACAAGAACACAATTTCGATCTGTTCAGGGGGATATGAATGATGTTTGACCATCGGGAATCCTCCCGGGCCACGAAGTACCTCTGAAGTAGTCGGATCAATTTGAATACAAACTCTCAGGTCACAAGAATTCGGTGAACTTCCGAGACTCCGCGATAATGGCATTGACTTGCAATCTTTGTACAACTTCGTGAAGAGAACGAACCTCCCAGTACGGACCCTCAACTTTACAACATATTAACGTTTGTTTCCTGTCCATTTGCAGGATCAGTCGACCAAGAGTGGAACTCATATGAATGGGCGATCTTGGAACAAGGTGTGAAGACAAATGAAATGAACCAAATAAACAATAATCGCAGGAAGCGGCAATCAAAGGCGAAAGGAAATCGGTTCAATGGGAACAACAAGAACAAGATACCACTATGATCTCACAAGAGACCAGTGGAACAATGCTGCAGCAGGGAGTTCAGGAGGATGATGATACAACCTCACAGCAGCATCACCTAACACGGAATGTGGATCCTAAGGAACTAATGGGAAAATCGAAAAAGGACCAAATTGCCAAAGAAAGCCTGACACAGAGTGAAGGATATGAACAACGTGAGAGACACAATCCAAGGGAATAGGGAGAAGGAGAAGGGCCAAACTGAAATAGGTAAGTCCACTAACACTTCAAGTAATCACTCCCCTAATAGTCAAGATGAACGTGAGAAGGGTATTGCTGTTGTGCAGGCTGAGACCAATAAGGCTAAGGGTCAAGTTGGAGAAACTAGTCACACACCGGTGAATGTAGAGAGCCAAATTCCCCCTTCTATCAAAATATCCTCTAATTTTGATGTGTATAGACCGGGACAGCAAAATAGAACCCAGATCAGTCCTAAACAGAACCAAACTAACGCCCCTGCTATCAGTCCCTTTACCAGAAATACCAGCCTGCAAATCCCTGATCCCTCCCCTCCTACTGTGACTCAATCCCTTGCAACTAGACTCAGAGTCAATCAAATTAAAAAAGACACTCCCTTGGATATCATCTCCCCCATCATCACCACTAGACAAGGATATCCCTCCGTTACCTTCCATGAAGAGGATTTCATGCAAAAGATGCCTAGTAGATGCAAGTTCACCCTTGTAGGCAAATTTACTAATGCCATGCCAAAAATGGAAGTTATTAGAAAGAGCTTTATTGCTCAAACACAGCTTACTGGTGGTGTTAAACTTGTTCACTTTAATTCAAGGCACATTTATATCGACTTAGACAATGAGGCAGATCACATTTCTGTGTGGACTAAACAGAGGATGTATATTGCTGGCCAACCCATGAAGTTACAAGTCTGGACTCCTACCTTCAAACCTGCTGAGGAGACTCCTATTGTACCTATATGGATCACACTACCTGAGCTCCCCTGGCATTGTTATTACATGGATATTCTTACTCCCTTGCTGTCCCCCATTGGTAAAGCTCTCTATCTGGACTCTGCTACTATGCAGAAAACTAGAGGAAGTGTAGCTAAAGTGAGGGTCCAAATTGACATCACTAAGGAAAGACCACAGCATGTGTGGTTGGGATTCTCTGAGAAGGATCCCACACTTGGTAAATGGCAGATTATAGAATTTGAAGAGGTTCCTTCCTATTGTTTATACTGCAAGCATCAAGGACACATTATAGGAGAATGCCCAGTGAAAGGAAGAGATGAAGTAATCAAAAGGAAGAAGGAGTTGGAGGCAAACAGGAGAGGACAAGAGAAGCTGACACATCAAACACCTAAAGACTCTACTCAGCAGCAACAAGGCAAGGAGAAAATACACTCTGACAGGCAAACAAAAGGGAATGGACCAGTTGAAGAGGATACCATACCAAATGAAGAACAATGGCAAACTCAAACTAGGAAGAAAAACAAAAACCACCACCAACAACATCAGGAACAAGGTAAGACACATGTTTCCAAGGTGCAGGTACAGCAGAAACAGGTGGAGCAGCCAAACAAAGCTAAGGACTCACAACCGGTGCAACTCCCAGGTATTGATGCTGCAACTCTTGTGAATATGTTGGTTGAATTTGATGCTCAGATTCCTGTACCCCCTTCCCTATTATCTGATCTTTCTTGAGCGGCTCGGTAACTGTACTCCCTCCCTGTTGGCCCTCTGTTGTTTTCTGCTGCTTTTTGTTGGAGGGAGGATGGAAGGACAGAGAAAACCACTAACTGCGGGAAGGGAACCTGGGGAGGATTTACCTCTGCTGCGAAGAGCTCTTTGGTTGACCATAGGACTGACCTTCAAGCCTCTGCAACCACAAAATATGATGGTCATCACCAACAAGAACAAGTTCACCAAATCAGTGAGGAAACCCATCAACAGAATAACTCAAACAGTGAAGGACATAAGCACTTACAAGGCTCTATGGCAAAAGATATGGGAAACAAAGCAAGCTCCAGCAAACAAATGGATACCGCCAAAAGTAAGAACAAACCAAGCAAAAAGAAAAGGGAAGCAATCAAGAAGAAACAGGCTGAACAAATCAGGCAAGAACAGGAAGCGGTGATCTGGCGGGGAACTCCTTGTAAAGATTTCATCATGGTCGATCAAGTTATGGATGTAGTGCCCCTTAAAGCACAGTACCATACTCCTACCCCTGGAACCCCTCCAGAACTGCATAAGGTTACCTTGAGGGATGAGTATGCAGTGGAGATTTCTGAAGATGAATTAGAAGAAGACAAGGCTCCTGGAAATGACCAGGAGGATGAGGATGAGAATTGTCAACTTCTCATCAATGCATTCTGCCCCAACAAAGATCATGAGCTGGACAAGGAACTACTTCAGGTTACCAACAATCAGGGTCTCCCAGGTATACCTTGATAAACTTCCTCAAAAAGCGCACCAACCATTCACCGCTGCAGAAGACCAAATACAAGGCTCTTTTCCTCTAAATCCTCTCAATGATTGATACGATCATATGGAATGCTAGAGGTATCAATACCCAGTGTTATTGAAAGACTCAAAAATCTCGGAACTATTCACTATGTATCTATGATTGCAATCTCGAACCATTTTGGACAATAGCCATATTAATATGTTTAAAAGTATGCTTGCCATGGATCATGCGATTGGAAACTCCAATGGAAAAATTTGGCTCTTACGGACCAATGATATTATTTGTAAGGTGATTGAATCGATGACCAGCAAATCACTGTGAAATCAACCATCTGAAGCTCTGGAAACCTACATCAAGACCTTTGTGTATGCCAAATGCAAGGATTATCTTAGGAGACCTCTTTGGGACAGATTACTCCACTTTGTGATACTAGAAATGCCACCCCTGGTGCAGTTGGGGACTTTAATGTCATTCTTGTCTGAGAGGAAAAACTAGGTGGCAACCCCTACAACATGAGGAAAAGCATGGACTTCATTGCTACTATTGAGGATGTGGACTCAGCGATCTGGATTGATGGACCAAGATTCACTGGTCAAATCAAAGAGGAATCAACTTGAGAATTTGGAAAAGTGGGACGGGGCTATGGTTAATGATCAATGGCTGCAAAACATGCCACGGACCACCATTACTCACCTCCATACGTGGGTTACGATCATTGTCCACTTGATGGAGATGAATACTAGAGTAGACACTCATATTAAATATTTGATTTCTCAAGCTGCTGGGTGACCAACCTTCCTTTGAAGAAAGAATGGCGAGTGTTGGAACAGGCAGATTGAAGGTAATCCCATGTGGATCTTCCACCAGAAAATGAGAAGGCTTGCAGCTACCCTCAGTGTTTGGTCCAAAGAAAAGTTTGGTGACATATTTGCTAAGGTCAGGGATTTTGAAGACAGAATCAGAGTAGCAGAAGACAATCTTATTCACAGCAATTTAGAGGAGCATAGAGCAGCACTTCATGGCATTAATGCTGAGTACATCAGATTCATGAAACTTGAAGACTCTATCCTTAGACAAAAGACTCAGCTACAATGGTTTAAAGAAGGGGATGCCAATTCCAAGTATTTTCATGCTCTGATTAGGGGCAGAAGAAGGAGGTTGTTTATTCACAAAATACTCACAGAGGATGAGGAGTGGGTACAGGGAGATGAACACATTGCACAGGCTGCTTGTGACCACTTTCAACATATATTCACAGGAGAGGAGAAACCTATTGATGAAGGCCCCTTGAGCTGCATTCCCAGATTGGTCAACCAGGAACACAATGACAGAATGAAGGATCTGCCTACTATGGAGGAATTGAAAGAGGTGGTCTACTCCATGAATCCCAATTCAGCTGCAGGGCCAGATGGAATGAATGGCCATTTCTTCCAGAAATGCTGGCACATTATCAGCAAAGATCTGCTAGCAGTCATTCATGCCTTTTTTTGTGGGCAAATGCTTCCTAAATTCTTCTCCCATGCTTGTCTGGTTCTGATTCCCAAAATGAAGCATCCTAACAAACTTTCTGAGTTCAGACCTATAAGTTTGAGTAACTTCACCAACAAGATCATTTCCAAACTGCTGTATCTCAGATTAGCACCTATTCTGCCCAGTCTTATCTCCCCTAATCAGTCAGGTTTTGTTAAGGGTAGAAGCATATCTGAGAATATCATGCTTGCTCAAGAAATCATCCATCAGATCAGGAAACCGAACATTGGAAGTAATGTTGTGATCAAGCTTGATATGGCTAAAGCCTACGACAGGGTATCCTGGTCCTATGTCTGTATTATCCTCAGAAAGATGGGATTTGAGGAAATGGTCATTGATATGTTCTGGAGGATCATGGCCAACAACTGGTATTCTATTATTATTAATGGCAAGAGACATGGCTTTTTTCACTCCACTAGAGGCCTTAAACAAGGAGACCCCTTATCACCAGCCCTATTTATTTTAGGTCTTTGAGATCTTGTCAAGATCATCGAACAACTGCATCGTAACCCTCTACCATGGCTTCTATATGGAAAAGAAGGGACCTCAAATCAACCACCTTAGCTTTGCTGATGATATTATAATCTTCACCTCTGGAAGGAAGCAGTCTCTGAAGTTAATTATGGATACTTTGACAACTTATGAAAAGGTTTCTGGCCAGCTGATCAACAAGGCCAAGAGTCACTTTATGCTCCACTCTAATGCCTTCAGAACCACCTGTGATAGAATTAAGAAGAATACAGGTTTTCACAAGAAAGAAGCTCCCATCACTTACCTTGGTTGCCCTATTGCTGCTGGAAGGTATAGGAACATCTATTTCTCAGAACTCATTAATAAGATTGTCAACAGAGTCACTGGTTGGAACTCTAAAATGTTGAGTTATGGGGGTAAGGCAACCATGATCAAACATGTCCTGCAATCCCTCCCTATTCACGTCCTATCCGCAATCTCCCCTCCTTCTACCATTCTTAAGCAAATTCAAAGCATTTTGGCTGATTTTTTCTGGGGATGGAGAACTGATAAGAAAAAATATCATTGGTCCTCATGGAGAAATCTCAGCTTCCCATATGATGAGGGAGGAATCGGTGTTAGACTTATGACTGATGTATGCCAAGCTTTTCAGTTCAAACAGTGGTGGACTTTCAGAGCAAAACAAACTTTATGGGGGGATTTTCTTAAGGCAAAGTATTGCCAAAGATCTAACCCCATAAGCAAGAAATGGGATACAGGTGAATCTCAAGCTTGGAGGATCATGATGAAGAACAGAACTAAGGTGGAGAGACATATACAGTGGAAAATTAGAAGTGGATCTTGCTCCTTTTGGTGGGATAACTGGCTAGGGGTAGGCCCTCTGGCCCAGTACACATCTGGTAACAAGTTTAACAATGCTAAGGTCTATGATTTTATTGAAGCTGGACAGTGGAACATTGACAAGGTCATCCAAACAGCCCCCCATAACCATGTTCACAATATTCTCTCATCCCAACTCCGGCAGTGAGAACCGGCTGATCGGTGTGTGAGTCTCAACACGATGGCATGTTCTCTATTACCTCGACTTGGAACAACATTAGAGAAAAGAGAAAAAACCAAAATTAATTCCTACACTGGCGAAGCAGGTTCCTTCAAATGTTCCTTTTTATTGTGGAGAGCAATCGGGGCAAGCTTCCTACTAATGAGCAATTTGTTGAGATTTGGAATTGGACTGCTCATGCATTCTGCTGTCATTCTCGAGAATGGACCTTTGTTGAGCATATTTTCAACTCTGGAAACTTCGCTAAACAGGTCTGAAAATACTTTGCCACTTCCCTAGGAATTCCATCTGATTATTTGCCTCTTAGAAACACGATTATGAGATGGTGGTGTTACCCTCACAACAATGAAGCACATCAGTTGATCCTTCAAGTGATACCAATTTTTATTTGTTGGAACTTGTGGAAGAACAGGTGTGCTATAAAATATGGGGGGAAAACAGTCCAATATGGCAAGAGTTAAACACTTAGTAATCCTTGACAGCTTCAAGTTGCTACAAATCAAGTTCCCCTACATTCACTGGCCTCTGGGATGGAATAAGATATGTACACTCTTAGAAAGCTGTACTCATGATGTCCATGTGACTGCAATTCAGTGGCAAAAACCCCCAGACAACTGGGTCAAAATCAACACAGATGGGAGTGCATTAAACAATCCCGGAAGAATAGGTGCAGGAGGAATTCTCAGGAACCAAAATGGAGAGTTCATTCTTGCCTTCTCAGTTCCTTTGGGCCAGGGAACCAACAACCAAGCAGAAATAGAGGCAGCTAACTTTGGCCTAGCCTGGTGTATACAACTTAATTACAGAAATGTAATTCTAGAAGTCGACTCTCAATTACTTGCAGACTGGTTCAACAGCAGAGCAGCAGTCCCTTGGACAATCTCAACTCAATTGCAGAAGCTTCAGCAACAGGCCAGGCATTTCACTCACTTTAAATGTATACATACTTTCAGAGAAGCCAACTTTGTAGCGGACTCACTTTCCAAGCAAAGCCATCAGATTTCAAATCCCCAGGTGTATTTCAACATCCACCAGCTTCCCAAAATAACAGCAGCCTACTTCCACCAAGACTTTGCAGGCATGGCAAGCTTCAGAAGAAGAAAATTGAAAAGAATAAAGGAACCACCCTAAAGGAGTCACAACAAAGAGGACCTATGAAGATGCTTGAACTTCTTCAGGCCCTCTTTTCTGATGACTCTCCTGTCATTTGGCTTCCTAGTAGACTCCCCTGTTTAGGATAGATTTTCTTTCCTTTGTAAAGGGAGAGTCTCCCTCATTTATGCTTTCCTAGGATTCTTTGTATCGAGAGGAGTCCTCTCACATAGATGCTTAGACGATAGGACCTTTCTCTTTACGGAGTAGAGTTGGAGAACCAACTAGCTTTGACTAGGAGGCTACCAACCCTTACTCCACCTCTGGGAGGTAAGGTTTATGCCCCCCTCCTTGTACTTCTTTTCTTTATATATGCTAAGGCCTGGGGGTGTTGCTAAGCCACTGACCCCCCCAAGGGTCGTTAAAATAAAAAAAAAAAAAAAAAAAACCCTAAACCACAGACCACAGACCACAGACCACAGACCACAGACCACTGAACCACAGACCACAGACCACTGAACCACAGACCACTGAACCACAGACCACAGACCTGAACCACAGGCCACAGGCCACAGGCCACTGAACCACAGGCCACAGGCCACAGGCCACAGACCACAGACCCAGGCCCCGAGCCCAGGCCAGGGCCAGGGCCAGGCCCAGGGCCAGGGCCCGAGCCCCAGGGCCCGAGCCCCGAGCCCCGAGTGTTGACACTCAATTTTGACCCTCCACAATATAAATTAATCATTGAGCTTCTGCGATTTCTAACGATTTAAAATAATAAGTTTTGTAAAAATTTCAGAAATAAAATAAAATAAACATGGTTTACAATTTATTTCAAGTAGTGTTGTCACTTTTTAATAATATATATGTTTATTTAGTTATGTATATTATTAGTGCATTTTATGAGTATTCAAAAGTCATCTCGAAAAGATTTTATATTTTTGAATACTTTATTAGTGGTAAGAGTCATAATTTTGAATTAACGAATTTTATGAAATCCAAAATAATTTCACGTTACTCTAGAGTAATTTTATCATTTTAATAATTTTAACAATTTTAATAATAAATATGTATATTTTTACAATCACGTTATTTTATAAATATTAGAAAATCATCACAACGCTTTTACATTCTAGTTACAGGTTTTATCACTTTAAGTTATAGTTATAATTTTGAGTTAATTAATTAAATTAATTATTTTAATGATTATTATATTTTTGTTAAAATTAAGAAGCTCAGTAATTAATTAATGTTAATTCATCTAAATAAAATCCCATATTTTTAAAAAGGGATTTAACCCTTTCCTACTTGGGCCATTTTTTCAAATGGCCCACAAACCCATTCGACCCTTCCCAAAGAAGACCCATCGCTGACCCACTTAATTCCCAGCCCAAACAACAACTTCCAGTGACCACTAAATCGGTAACAATACAATACAACAACACGATTCCTGATAACTCAACATCCAAAAGAACCCACATCGTTTCTTCTTCTTTTCACACATTCAGACGACCCGGAGATCGCGAAGACACCACCGACCCCTTAGCCTCCCCTTCTCCTCATCTGCAGCAGCACGTGAACAACAGCTACCAAACGCCTACAATCGTTGACAATTGCACACAAATCGCAGGAATTTGCAGCTCCCACACCTTCCTCTGCAAAAAACCATCCACCCTTGTCTTTTCATTCGGATTTCATGGGATTCCCATAGAAATCTTGTGCAAAACGGAAAAATTTTCAAATTGAAGAAGGAATTAAATTCCGGTTCTACCCTCTTCCCCAAATCCGAACCCTATTTCCATTTCTATAAATACCCTCTTCTTGTTCTGAAAAAAGGGGGGAGTTTTTGACTCTTTGGCAATAGACGTTTTACACTTAAGAAATTTTATATTTAGCCCTCTCGTTCTAAGTTTCGAGGAAGCCGTCGCTCGGATTTTCTTGGTTTGCCGTTTGTATTTGAATTTTGTGGTGGAGAGGCTCGTCCTGCTCGCAGCTGTCCAGTTTGCTGCATTTAGAAAGGTAAACTTCATTTCTGCTTGTACCATTCATTTCTTGAGGTGGAGGTTGTTCATTGCTTGAAGGTTACAAGCTGTTTAAAATGTTGAAATTTAGGAGTATCTCGACTTGCTATCAACTGCAAAATCAGTAGTGTATCTTTATGTTGTTTATCTATTTTCTTTAGTTCATTTGTTTAGAAGTCGTGATGACTCTTTGTATGATTCTAAGTTGTTTTCCTTGCTATTTTCTTTCGGTTTCATTGTTAATCTTGTGATGTTGGCTGTGAGTCGTATTTTAGTTTTGAGGTCCGGAATATAGCGTGCTTGCTTGCTTAGTTTGATGTGGAGGTCTTCGTTTGTTTTAACTTGAATCTTGTAACTGAGTAGTTTATTGTCTTGTTTTCTCCTTTACAATGTCTATTTCTTTACATTCAGAACTAGGTTCGTTATTAACCTATTAGATGTTCATTCTTCGTCATGTCTTCATGCCTAGTTACTTGTGAAAGCTGTGGTTCAGTAGTGAAGATTGAAATCATTCTTCTATAGATGATTTCGACTTCCATGATCTGAAACAGCCATTTTGTGTCGGTTGTGCTGCTCTATTCTCTTTACTATTCCTTTGTATTCCCCAGCTGCCTTTTGGTTTAGTTGCCAAACTGTTCTACATGTCTTATTCCATTTCCACTTATTGTGAATCTGTAATGAGGTTAGATGTTAGATGTCTTCTTCTTTGTTCTTTCACTACAAGTTGGATGAATGAATCAAGACGTTAATATTTTGAGCTTTTAGTGTTATCTTGTTGTGTTGATCATGTTCTTCAGATAAATATTCCCTCAAGCCCCAATCTGCCTGCTTTAGTGCAGCTCTAAGTTTGTCCCATTAATTGTTAACCTTAAAATATGTTCTATATATATAAACAAATATATGTACTTTCTCTGCCGACATAGCAATATGTCATGGAACTTCAGTTCAAGATGTGCTTTTGTGTAGGTCTTGGTTTCTACATACGTCTTTGGTTCTATATATATATATATATATTTTAACTCATAGGTTGCTTAAGTTCCCTCTTTCATATTTCTTTTAAGTGTGGATCTCCTGCTATGCTCATCTTGGTTTGATTTTCATATTTAGTTATACAAGTTAATCAGTGTTTTCTACAAGTCCAATCGAATTTCTCTATGTTCGTTTATTTGCCGCATTTAACATGGATATACAATAGATGATTGGACTCGCTTTGTTTGGGCACAATTTTCTTTTATATGTTAGGAGTGGTTTGCCGGAAGAATTTCTTTTATTTTCCTTTTTTTCTCTATTTAGCTCGCTGCATTACTTGGTTCCTTTTTAGATGATCGATTAACATGTATCGATATGAGATTGTTATCTTTTGGTTCTTTTAGCCTCGGCAGTTGCTTTATATGGTAGAAATTAAGAACATGTTACATTTGTTTGCCAAAAACTGATCTCTGTTCCAGCATGATGTATATACCATAAAAGCCATTATTTAATGAATACCACCTGTTAAGTTTGGCTTATTTCATTTGGTTTGAGCATGGAAATATTGCCCTTTTTGTTTCCTTAAAAAATATAAGTGAATGGGATGATGTTGTTGTTTGCTTTGTTTAAATTTTGTTTCCTATTCCCGTGAACAAGTGTTGACTTTAGTGAGTGGTTGATTATCATGGCTGCTTGTATCTTTGATTATAAATTTTACTTTTATCGCAATGAATGCTAATCTATTTTTTTTATTTTTTTTTTGTTCTTTTGACATGTGATACCAAATCCGAGTTCACTTTGGGCTCATTCCTTGCATTTCTTTGAGTTGAAGTTCGTTTTTGAGTCAACCTCACCTTTGTCCGAAGAAGTTGGAAGCTGAAACTGGTCTTGAAAGGGCCAAAACAGGGGCTGTATACATGTTGTATACAGCAGTATACGTTCAAAATACTGATATACAGGGCAAAAAATGTAAAAATACAGGACAGGGACGAAATACAGGTGTTCGGGAGCGAAAGATACGTAAAAAGAGCTGATATACATGTCCGTATACACTGATATACAGCCAGTGTATACCAAAAAGGGGATTTGGTTTAAAGTCCAATTTCCAGCGAATTTGGCCCAAAATGAGGCCCAAATTCAATTTCTTCCTATTCTTTAATTATTTAATTAGGATTATTTATGGTGTGTAGTTTAACTCTAACTTTAGAACTTAAATAACTTAATTAGATCCCCTAAAGATGAGTTATTTCTTTGTGTTAGTTTAATTTTAACATATTTCATATTTTTAGTATTTACTTATTTTATCAAACAAATATGTAGGTTAAATTATACATTTTAATTAAGTTAAAACTTTAGTTCTTAAAAAAATAATATTTCTAAGCTTTTCACTTAATCACTTTTTATTCACTTAAAAATTGTTCAAGTTAAGAATATATTCTTTCTCAAATAAACTTAAAAAAAAAAATAATAATAATAATATTAGTCAAGACCTTTTTAAATAATAAAAACAATATATATATATATATATATATATATATATATATATATATATATATATATATACATACATACATTCTTACTTGATCATTTTTTGCAAAAATGTGATGTTAATTAATTAAAATTGATTTCCATGTTTAATTTATTAAATTGGTTTAATATATTGTTTCAAAAATGAATTATATGAATTTTAACTAATCTAGTTTTATTAAAATTTTATTCATATGCATTTTAATCCAATTATTTCATATTTAGGCCCCTTTTCCTAAAAAATAAAATAAAATAATGTCTTTTTTTTTTTTTTTTTTTTTAAAGTTAATAGACTATTGTGAATCGTTATTTTATCATTTTCTAAACAATTAGTCAAAAAAAAAAATGTTTTAGTCAAGTCGCAGGTCAACCGTGTGTTAGCAGACACTTCGAATGCCTAAACCCTTCTCGAAGTGTAAATTGAACCCCGAACCCTCTTTGGTATTTTCAAATGATTTTTTCTGTTTAAATCTTTGAAAATTATAAGTTTTCTTAATTTCTTTAAAAAATTAAGTGGCGACTCTTTCTAAGTATTTTTCCTAAATTGTTTTATACTTAGAACATTTCAAAAAGTGATTTTTCTACAAATAGGAAAATTACGGCGCAACACCGAGCCCCGAGCCCCGAGCCCCGAGCCCCGAGCCCCGAGCCCCGAGCCCCGAGCCCCGAGCCCCAGGAGCCAGGCCCCGAGCCAGAGCCACGATCCACGAGCCACTGAACCTTGAACCACAGACCACTGAACCACGAACCACAACCTGAACGCACCTTTATTTCTCAATTTTTTTCTCTCTCTAGCGTCTCACTCTAAAAATTGCTCTCAAAAAATGACTATGGCGGCTCTGATTCCAAGCGTGACACGCCTGCGAGAATGGCGCGTGAGCAGCCAGCGCTTCTTCCGACCACGGACGAAACTGAAGCGGGCCGAGTGCGAGCTACGAATCTGACCGGCCACTCGCTCTAATTCATCCACGCTCACGAATTCGCGAGAACAGCGATCACGGTCAACACTGCAATTTCGGTTCAAGAGCTCGAAGGCAGCGTAAATTTATTTCCCGAAGCGGCGGTGTTGATTCTTGAAAAAGCAGTCTGAGATATGAATTGACTCATCACGATCCTGACATATCAAAAATCCAGTCGATTCTATCATCCAAATTGATAGAAATTGCGAGGCGGCTATCGCGAGAACTGCGAGTGAATCGCCAGAATTGCGCCGTCAAATTCGAGAGACTTCAAGTCAATTTCGAGAAGATTCAATTACTGGGGTTTACTCCCCTGTTGTTGAGGTTCAACATACAGAAAGTTCAAGCAAAATGGATGGTGGAATCGCCGGCGAGAAGAATTCCGGCGGAGTTCGAACTCAGAATGTCGGAGGTTCTAGTAGAACTGGAAATACTACTTATTCCAATCCTATGGAGGTTCACAATGCAAACTTTTTCGGCAATAGGAATGGAGGAAACAATAATAATATACAACTAGATCATTCAACTGGCATAGAGATGAACTTGAACGAAAAAATGAATCGAGATGGTCCTAACATGGATACAAATGCTTCATTACCAGCTCAACCTGCAGGAGATAATAGCCATACTAGTGCTATCCAGTTAGCAGAGGCAGCAGCAAGACAGGAGGAAGCCAATGATCACTACTCTAAAACTCGAGCCTTAGAAAATTCTGTTGAAGAGACTCAATCGTCGAATTTTTCTTTTGGAATTAAGGCTAATTCTATGCATGTAACTTCAAATTCTAATTTGTGTGTGGTGCAGGATACAAATCAGTCGTATATGGAGAAATTTGGACAAGATGAGCAACAAATGGATGAACAAACAAGCCAAAGACATCAAGATAAGGGTGAAGAAAAACGAGTCAGTCGAGGAGCAAAAATGCTATGCGAATATTGATACCAACACCGAGGTTCATCTACGCAATGTGGTAAATGAGCAAACGGTAGAAGTACAAACTCCTCGAACAGGTTAGTAATCGAATTACAAACATAAAGAAGGACGGCAGGAGCAGATTAAGAATACCAACCAACGAGGAGAAACTAGTAGAATGCAACAGGCAACAGTGGAGCTCAAATGGAGTATCAAAATAACTTTCCGAGGATATCCAACAACTATGTTAGGTATGATCCTAATCCTGCGAGCAATAAAAAGGAGAAACTAAGGTTAATATCAATATAGCTCAAAGCTTTGGGAAACAATTGAATAGTCGGTAGGGTCATGGCCAAAGCAGTTTGAAACAGGACTCGTACTGAACTGCTCCGTTCACTATTGTTCAATCTTTTCTTGCTCGTTTGAGATATAATCAATCTAAGAATGAAATACCTATCACTTTGGATAGTCCTTTGCACACCACTAGACAAGAATTTTCTTTGTTCTATTAGATGAGAATGATTATAATGTTAAATTGGTTGAAAGTTGCAAGCATACATTGGTTGGTAAGTTCACTAACACCATGCCAAAAATGGAAATTATTAGGAAGAGTTTCACTCTCCAGACACAACTTACAGGAGGAGTGAAAATAACCCATTTCAATGCTAGACATGTGTATATTGACCTTGATAATGAGTTTGATTATGTGACGGTCTGGACTAAACAAAGGATGAGCATTGAAGGACAACTTATGAGAATTCAAGCATGGACACCTGATTTCACACCTGAAGAGGAGACACCTATAGTTCCTATATGGGTTGCCTTACCAGAACTCCCTTGGCACTGCTATAATAAGGTACTCTTGACCACTGTGCTGAGCTCCATAGGCAAAGTGTTGTATCTGGATTCACCATCTTCTCAAAAGACTAGAGGCAGTATGGCCATAGTAAAGATTCAGATTGATCACACCAAAGAAAGACCCCCCCCCCCCACATTTGGATGGGATTCAAGAACTCTGACCCCAACAAAGGGAGGTGGCAACGAATTCAATATGAAGGTATCCCTGACTATTGTATGTACTGCAAGCACCAGGGACATATGGATAATGTATGTACTATCAAGAGAAGGGATGAAGAATTCAAAAGAAGGAAGGAGAGAGAGGATGATAAAAAGAACAAGACAAAGGCTGAGCAGGAGATAAATGTACAGGTACAAGATAATGGTAAAGCAGAGATTAACATTAGATCACAAGTTCCACAACAAATGCCCCTAAGGAGACAAGATAGACATAATGAAATGCAAGGACAGACTCAGGAAAACATCCAGACGGTCAAAACAGGATTCGGCTATACCACAACACAGTCAACATGAACAAGAGATAAATAGCCAAGAAGCACAATGGCGGACTAAAAAAAGAAGCAAAATAGGAATCAGGAGCAAGCCCGAGCAAGACTATGTGGAGACTGTTTCACCTCAACACAAAAACAGCAAGGAAAGCAACCAACGGGAGGCGGCGGCTTGGTATTTTATCTACAATTCAAATTCATAATAATTACACTAACCTTGAAATACAGGAACCACAAAATATGAACCAGGTGAAGAAGGGACAACAACAGGATCGCTGGTCAAAAAGCCTATCAATACAAGGGTTAAACAAGGGCCCATCCATAGTGAACTCTCACAACACAATAACTGCGAGAATGAGCAGAGTACGGTTACCAAAAGTAATATAATGGCAGGTATTGACTCTACAATCCCGGCCCCCAAACCTCTTGATATTTTGGTTATTTCTGCTGAGGAAGAATCTGCTGGAGGTATGGATGGGAGAGTGCAGGAGATACACACTAATTTGCAGGATGGGGAATCCAAAAGGGGAGGGAATTGACTCATGTTCTGCATGAGGTTGTGGATAGAGACCATAGTAGTGACTCTAAAGCCCTGCTACCCCTACATCAACCCAAGAGATAATTGGACAACAGGTACTTCAAGAAGAAAATGTGCGAGGATGATGCAACAGGAAAGCAGACAACCGGGCTCAATAATAAATCGGGAGGAAGACTAAGCAAAAGAAAAGGGATGCTATAAAAAGAGACAGCAGAAAGAGCAAGAATATAGGACAACAGATAGAGGCCAACAATCTAGGGAGCAGGTTACCAGCGGAATCCAGAAAGGTAGGCCATTGCAAGATGACTATGGAGCTTTGAATTACGAAGATGAGATAGATCGACAACCTATCCATTGATGAATATGATGAAGAGGAAGAAGAAGTTAGTGATCATCCGATTCGAGCCTTTGGATCCACATTTAATGATGAATGTCCAGAGAGGTTGGAGGTGACGAGCGGCAAGGTCTATCTCCAAGAGGCGGAAACAAAGCAGACAAGTCGGACAACAAGCCACCATCGGCACATCTGCTACTTCCAGCGGACCCATCACTAGGTCCAAATCCAAAGGTTTTTAATGATTAAGGCCATTTGTTGGAATGCTAGGAGTATCAACACCCATAGCTCTGGAAAGACTTCAAACTCTCAAGAAGATGCATCGGCTATCTTTGATTGCAATCCTTGAGCCCTTTGCAGATAATTCTCAACTTAATATTGTGAGAATTCAACTTCATATGGACTATCTTGTCGATAATCCTAATGGGAAAATCTGGGTGCTTTGGTCTAATGAAATCAAAGGTAACATTCGGAGAATAGTAAGCGACATCACTGGAGAATTCAAGCATCTTGTACTTAATGAGAAGTTCTGGTATCCTTTATTTATGCCAAATGTAAGGAACATCCGAGAAGACCTTTATGGGACAGGTTACTTCATTATGCCAGCAGGGATATCCTTGGTGTACTATTGGAGATTTCAATGTCATTACAAATATTGACGAGAAGATAGGAGGAATACCTTACAACTTGAATAAGAGCCTTGAGTTTATTAGTGTTATAGAGGCACGTGGTCCGGTTGATCTAGGATATTCTGGGCTGCCTTTCACTTGGTGTAATCACGGATCGCATGTGCCGAGTTTGGAAGAGGTTAGACAGAGCCATGGTTAATGACAGATGGCTTGAGGTTATGCCTCAAACTACTATTGAACACCTTTCCTCTGTTGGATCTAATCATAACCCTCTGTGATGGAAATGACTAGGAAAAATGAAAGTCATGTCAAGTACTTTAAGTTCTGCATTCTTTGGATTGAAAATAACGACTTCATGGAGTATTCGGGCTTCTGGGATAGGAAAGTCACTGGTACTCCTATGTGGCAACTACATCGAAGTTGAAGAGGTTAACTTCCACCCTTAGTAGTGGTCCAAGAAAGAGTATGGAGACATTTTTGCTAAAGTTAAGGAGTTTGAAGACAAGGTCGGGAAAGGTGAGGAGGAATTACTTATTAATAACACTGAGGAGTTCAGACAAGACTACATCTTCTTAATGCTAACTATATTAAATTTTTGAAATTGGAGGAATCTATTCTCAAGCGAAAACTCAGCTCAATGGTTTAAAGAAGGAGATACCAATTCCAAATATTTCCATGCTTTGATGAGGAAGAAGAAGAAGATTGTTTCTGCACAAAATTTGTACAAACAATGATGTGTGGATACAAGGTGATGATCAGTTGGAGAAGCGACTTGTGAACATTTTCAGGAATATTCTTGTCGGACTTGCGAATTGATGAAAGAATTCTCCAACATCTGCCTACCTTGGTTACACAGAGCAGAATCGAAGCTACGGAGATGCCTACTTTGGAGGAGCTTAGGAAGGTAGTGTTTGCTATGAATCCTAACTCACTCGGTCACGATGGTATAGGGGCAAGTTCTACCAAGCATGTTGGAATATTATTAAAGAAGACCTGTGGCTGCTGTGCGATCTTTCTTTTGTGGCCAAATTATGCCTAAGTTCATGTCACATGCTTGCCTAGTTCTTCTTCCTAAAATTGAGCAACCTAATAGCTTTAATGATCTCGGGCCTATTAGTCTCAAAGCAACTTCTCAAACAAGATCATTTCCAAATGCTGAGTTTGAGAATGGTAAGTTATTCCTTTGCTCATATCGATAATCAATCGGGGTTTGTAAAGGAAGGAACATCACTTGAAAGTATCATGCTGGCACAAGAAATTACTCAGGGCATCAAAACCCAAAAGTGGGGACAATGTTGTGATCAAACTGGATATGACCAAGGCATATGTGAGTGTCTTGGTCTTTCACTGTTTGGTGTTGAGAAGATTTGGGTTTGGGGAATTCTTTATTGATATGATCCGGAGAATTATGAGCAATAATTGGTATTCTATCATTATTAATGGCCACAGGCATGGTTTTTCACTCAACAAGAGGTCTCAAACAAGGAGACCCCTTATCCCGGCCTATTTATTTTAGGTGCGGAGGTGCTATCTAGAATGCTTAACCTTATTCACGAATCCCATGTATAGGGGTTTTAATATGGAGCACAAAGGTCCTCGGATCAATCACTTAAGTTTTGCGACGATGTGATCATTTTTACCTCAATCGACAGTCTATGAAACTCATCATGACCACTTTGGAGGAGTATGAACATGTGTCGGATCGCTTATTAACAAGGAAAAGAGCCATTTTATGGTTCCCACTAACACTCAACAAGACATTATTGACAAGATCCAGAAGCTCTTGGTTTTTCTCAAAAGAATGACCCATCACTTATCTAGGTTGTCCTCTTTATATTGGTAGGCGAGAGGATTACGTACTATTCCCGGTAGTCGAGAAAGTATCCAAAAAGTTAGTGGATGGCAGGCTAGACTTCTCGGCTATGGAGGAAAATCATTCTCATAAAGCATGCCTTGCAGTCCATTCCTATTCACATCATGGCTGCAATTTCTCCTCCCAAAGACTACCATCAAATATATTGAAACCATCATTGCAGATTTTTTTCCGGGAAGGGAACAAGATAGGAGGAAGTATCATTGGGCATCTCTTAAAACCATGTGCCTTTTGCGAGAAGGAGGGTGGGGATAAGAAGGCTCATGAGATATTTGCACCTCATTACAATATAAGCTTTGGTGGAATTTGAACCAAAAGCTCTCTGTGGGTCAGTTCCTCAAAGAAAATACGCCAAAGGGCCAATCCGTTGCAAAGAAAATAGATCTGAGGCGATCTCTTGTGTGGAGATATTTGATGAGGAATAAGAACAATGTAGAAGAACATATAACATGGCGATTCAATCTGGAAGTTGCTCCTTTTGGTGGGATGATTGGCTAGGGATTGGTGCTCTAGCTAAACACACCACCAATATTTCCATTTCGATAATGCTACTATTGCTCACTTTCTTATTAATGGCGGATGGAATGAAAGCAAGTGAGGCGACAAGTTCCACCTTTGCTCATTCCTCGATTTTAAACACTAATTTTCGGTACCAACAAGGAGTGAAGGATAGGTGTGTGGAAGAATCTGAGTGCAGGATATTCTCATGTACCTCGGCGGAAATCTGCGGAACACGGGAAGTGCATTCAAATATCCGACTTCGGATCGGCCAAAGAATGTTCCCTTCAAGATGTCTTTTCTTTTATGGAGAGCACTTAGAAACAAATTACCTACCAATGAGAATCTAGCAAACTTTGGGGTGGAGCTGTGAAGTGCTTTTCTGCAATAAACAAGGATGGGATGATGTGGAGCACATATTTAATACGGGTCACTTTGCGGCTCACATCCGAAAACCTTTTCCATCGATCGGGAGTCTCCTTTGTGAGACCTCTTTGAGCAATAGGCGCCGAAGTGGGGAGGCAGGCAAGGTAAAAATGAAGCACATAGGAGCATTCGCAAACAATTCCTATTGTAGTTTGTTGGAACTTTGTGGAAAAAGCAGATGTTGACAAGATATGGGGAAGAAATCCAGCATCAATGAGTTAAATACATGATTCTCAAAGACATTCTACATCTCCTCAATTCTGTCTTTCCTTACATTCGGTGGCCTCGAAGTGGGCGAAGTAGTTGACATGGTCGAAAGTCAGTAAACATGAAGTTAAAGTCAACGCAATAATTTGGAAAACACCTCCTCCAAAGAAATACAAGTGAATACGGATGGCGGTGCTCTGTGCAACCACGGAAAGATTGGAGGAGGGGCATTACGAGGATGATCGGGAGATATAATATATGCATTCGCAATTCCCTTGGTGAAGGAACTAACAATCGAGTGAAGTTCAAGCCGCAAGCTATGGCCTTAATTGGTGCATTCAACATGGCTATACTAATATCATTCTAGAAGTAGACTCTGAGCTCATTATTAAGTGGCTAAAGCGAAATCGAGTCCTCCTTGGAGAATTCAAAGATTTGTACAAGAACTTCAAACTCTTGCCAATCGGTGTGAATTCTTCCAATGTGGTCACACTTACTGAGAGAAATAGCAGTGCTGCAGATTTCCTTTCCAAACAGTCATAGACATGATATCATCCAACACTACTACACTTGTAATCACCAAATGCAACAAGAGGGAGTTATATCCTTGAGAAAATGGGGGTCCAAAGTTTCGGGAGAAAGAGATTGAAGAGGATTAAAAGCCACCTTGACTCGCTCTCCTTTGGTCATTCTTTGGTTTGCCTGTTCAATTTGACTATTTTCTTGATAGGAGTAGCTCTTTGAATAGGTCTTTTTCTTTATTTTCCTTGTAAGGGGAGAGTCTCCCTTATTTATGTTTTCCTAGTATAAATGTATCGAGAGGAGTCCTCTCCTTAGGTGCATAGTACTAGGTTTACTTCTTTTTAGTATGGTGAAGAGTTGACCATGCCCTAGTAGGTAGGTTGATTTCGGAACCAACATAGGTTCGGAGGTTAGGTTTAAGCCCCCCTCCTTGTACTTTTTTGAATTTTATTTATGCTAAGGCCTGGGGGTGTTGCTAAGCCCGACCCCATGAGTCGTTCAAATAAAAAAAAAAAAAAAAAAAAAAAAAAAAAAACCTAAACCCTAAACCCTAAATCCTAAACCCTGAACCACAGACCACAGAACCTGAACCACAGACCACGAACCACAGACCCTCAACCCTCAACCCTCAACCCTCAACCCTCAACCCTCAACCCTCAACCCTCAACCCTCAACCCTCAACCCTCAACCCTCAACCCTCAACCCTCAACCCTCAACCCTCAACCCTCAACCCTGAACCCTGAACCCTGAACCCTGAACCCTGAACCCTGAACCCTGAACCCTGAACCCTGAACCCTGAACCCTGAACCCTGAACCCTGAACCCGAACCGAACCACGAACCCAAAACCGGAACCGAAACCCCCGAACCTCGAACCCGAACCCGAACCCCACCGAACCCGAACCCCAGGCCCGAACCCGAACCAGGCCAGGCCCGAACCCGGCCCCGAACCCGAAGCCCGAACCCCGAACCTAAACCCTGAACCCGAACCCCGAAACCCGACCCCCGACCCCCGAACCCCGAACCCGGGCCCGAACCCAGGCCCAGACCCACCCCAGACCCCCAGCCCCAGCCCCAGACCAAACCACAGACCACGAACCACAGACCACGAACCACTGAACCTGAACCACAGACCACAGACCCTGAACCACAGACCACCTGAACCACAGACCACTGAACCACGAACCACGAACCGAAACCGGAACCGGAACTCGGAACCACGAACCGAAACCAACCGAGCAGAGCCGAAACCGAGCAATGCGAGCCGAAACCACGAAACGAAACCGAAACCAGAAACCACGAAACCGAGCAAAACCCAGGCCCCAACCCCAGACCCCAGGCCGAACCTCGAACTCGATCCAGAACCCGAACCCGAACCCCAGCCGAACCCCGAACCCCACCCGAACCCGGCCGAGCCCCAGGCCCCGAGCTGACCCCAACTGACCCGACCCCAACCCCAAACCCCGACCCCAGGCTGACCCCAACTGACTGACCCCAACCCCAGGCCCCCAGCCCCAACCCCCAACCTGACCCCAACCCCTAAACCTAAACCCCAAACCCCAAACCCCAATCTGATATTACTGCATGAGATTATGCAGTGATTTGTGGACATATATATCAAAATAGAAACAACAAGACTTGAATATTATCGCTTAGAGCAATCAAATTATCGAAGGGAGATACTCAAAGGTATTGTTATAGTGTCATGGCCGGCGAGAGTAGAGGAGACAAGGTAGGACGGAGGGTATTACTACCAGGATTGTTCATTGGAGGCCCTAGGGATATGCGACGACGGTATATGGATGCTATGGCATTGGTTCAAAATTTTGGAAGATCGGATATATTCATCACCATGACATGTAACCCAGAATGGGTTGAGATTCAAGAAGCATTGCGTCCAGGTCAACTACCTCAAGACAGGCCTGATTTGGTTACCAGAGTGTTTCGAGCAAAATTGCAAGACTTGAAAGAACAAATATTCAAAAAAGAAATATTTGGACCGATTGCAACATATATTTTTGTGATAGAATTCCAGAAGAGCGGCTTGCCGCATATACACTTGCTTCTAATATTTAAAAAAGGTAATAAGATATGATCAGCAGATGAATATGATAGATACCTTACTGCAGAAATCTTAGATAGTGCCACACATCCAGAATTAAGTGCATTAGTTATCAAACATATGATACATGGACCTTGCGGGGAAAAACGTAAGACAAGCTCGTGTATGAAGGATGGACAGTGTAAATTTCACTACCCCCGAACATTCACCAACAAAACAATACAAGGAAAGGATGGATACCCTATTTACAGAAGAAGAAATGATGGGAGAACAAGTGAGGTCCGGTGAATGAAGACGAATAACCAATGGGTTATACCTTATAATCCATATTTGTTGATGAGATATAATTGTCACATTAATGTTGAGGTTTGCTCAGGAGTTAAAGCAATGAAGTGTCGTTATATATATATAAAGGCCATGACAAATGTGTTGTACACATAGAATCAAACGAAGGGGAGAAAGTCATTGATGAAATCAAAAGCTTCCAAGATGCACGTTAGGTGTCTCCACCAGAAGCAATGTGGCGAATTTATGAGTTTAACCTATCTGAAATGCACCAGTAGTTATAAACCTGTAATTACATCTGCCAGGCACACAAACAGGTACTTTACAAATTTAAGTTAAATAATACAGACACTACCAATTATGGAAGAAGCAAAATCTACAAACTATTGTGGGATCAGATTTTGTAAGCCAAACAATGCCTACCGAGTATTTTAGGATGTGCTCTATAGATGTTGAGGCTCGCAAATATCTTTATAGAGAATTTCTCGAGCATTATGTTTGGAACTCCCAATCCAAAATTTGGACGAAAAGAAAATCAAGCACCATCATTGGTCGCATAAATATTGGTAAGACCATTACAGTTACTGTCTATGTCAATTAAACACACAAAGTTTACATAATAAAAATATCTACTCAATATCTCAGCGAATCCTAGAGAAGGAGCAAGGTATTACGAAAGGCTATTATTAAATCACGTTCGCGGGCCAACTTCATTTGAAAACTTACTTATGGTGAATGGAAAGCAATGTGAAACATTCAAGAAGGCAGCCAAAGAAAGAGGGTTATTATAATCGGATAATAGCATTGCTGAATGTTTACGCGAAGTTGTCACCTTCAAGATGTCTGCCGCCCTTCGATGTTTGTTCGCTACAATCTTAGTTCATTGCAACCCAACGGATGTTAGATGTCTTTGGGACACATATTACAGTGATATGTCCGAGGACTTTCAAAGAACCAATTCCAACACAACTGACGCACAAATACAATGTACCTTGAAAAGTATTAACTATTACTTGGAGAGTATGGGACAAAGTGTGGACAAATATGATATCCCTCAAATCAAACAACAAGTACATCAAACTAACCCAGATGAATGTAGAGAAATAATAGAAGAAATGTCCGTGAAGGTGCCAGTTGAAGATGTTGACGTTGTATCAAAGTTGAATAAAAAACAAGCACAAGCTTTCAATACCGTTCTCCAAAGGGTCAACTCAGGAACACCGAGATTATTCTTTGTAGATGGGCTTGGGGGAGCTCGAAAAACTTTCCTATATCGAGCATTACTGGCAACAGTGAGATCAAAAGGTAAGATAGCAATATTAGCATCAGCAACCAGTGGTGTGGCGGGAGCAATATTGCCCGGAGGCCGTACGACACACTCGAGATTTGACATACCACTACAAGAAAAATTAATAATATGGGATGAAGCACCCATGGCTAAGCGACACGCAATTAAAACAATCGATAGAAGCTTTCGCGATATAATGGATAGCGACATACCTTTTGGAGGTAAAGTCACTGTATTTGGAGGGGACTTCCGTCAAGTTTTGCCTGTTGTGCCAAAATCTACACGTGCGGAGATGATAGATGCAAGTTTGGTTAGGTCGTATTTGTGGCCTTTAATGGAAAATATTAAGCTTTGAACAAATATACGAGCAAGAGCAGATACAACGTTCGGTGACTTCTTGCTTCGTATTGGAAATGGGGAAGAAACCACAATACAGGATAATTTAATACAACTTCTAGAACAAATGACTGTCCAACTAAGTCAGGATAGTAATCCAGAAGAATCATTGGTCACGAAAATATATCTATCGCTTCAACAAAATTACAGATCTGCTGACTATATAACAGAATGGGCAATCTTAGCAAGTAGAAATGAATTTGTACATAACCTAAATGAGATGATGATTGGAAAATTCCCTGGAGAAACCAAAACATATATCAGTTTTGACTTAGCGGAAGATGATACCAACAACTACTATCAAGAAGAATACCTCAACACCTTAACACCAAATCGATTACCACCGCATAGGTACATTATCAAATCCTTCTAAACTTTCATAAATGTCTTATTATATTACTTCATACCGCAAAAAAAAAAAAGGTCAACAATTATGTGTTTACAAAAACATAACAATTAATGAATCTTTATATTGTACAAATTAGGTTACTGCTGAAAGAAAATGCGTCCATCATGATGCTGAGAAATCTAGACCCCTCAAATGGTTTGTGCAATGGGACACGATTAATTTGTAGAGGTTTTCACAAGAATGTAATACATGTCGAAATAACAACAGGGCAATATGACACAAAGCAAGTGTTTATTCCAAGGATACAACTATCACCACCCGATAATGAAGGATATCCTTTCAAATTTATTCAAAAATAATTTCCAATATATCTATGTTTTGCAATGACAATAAACAAAGCACAAGGTCAAACACTACCGAATGTTGGATTGTACCTACCACAACATGTTTTCTCACTTGGTCAATTGTACGTGGCACTATCTAGAGGAATATCTATGGCCAAGACAAAAGTGTTGGTCATGACTGAACAACAAGATCAGCACAAAGGGACTTACACAAGAAATATTGTGTACAAGGAAGTTTTAGGCAAGATTTGATCAATACTGAGAATTGGAAGAAATCAAACATGAAAAAACACGCACACAAAATGCAGCAAATGAAAGCGTAATTGGATGTATTCAAAAGTTTAGTGGAAGAAGAGACTATATGAACAACACTAGAGAACTACCAAATAGGACATTACTGTTGTGTAGATTCAATTATGTAAATATACAGTTGAATTATTAACAACTATTTAAACAGGACATGTTATTCATGACATAACCTAACTAAAAACACAAACTGATAGGTCCGGCAAAGGTGTTTGCAAACAAATGTCATAACAACAAATTTATAATACAACCATCGCCTACACATGTTAACAACTGTTCAAATGGTCCTGAAACACTAACAGCAACGCCACTTGGGTGGTCAAACACAACAGGACAATATGTGCCTACTACTTTGAACGATCCGACATCTCCAAAAATAGAACCGCACCTGCGCAAGTCAAATAATAATATATACTTGCACCTACAAATAAACAGTTAACACATAGAACATAGCAGTAGCGACTAAAACTATGCCACAGCGGCAGAATATAAATAAATGTGGTATCATTCTCTTTTAAGTTTGTCCAAGCATAATCTTGATCTGGAAGTGTGGCGAACTCAACCAAGTCCTGATTTGAAAGCAGTTTTTTACCCTTCACTCGCGTTAACTGATGAAACTAAGTTGTTAAGCTGCATAAAATACTATCTCTTCGACCAATTCGGCAGTGGTGACAGACAAATCTGTTTTGATAGTTTAAAACGTTGGATATTTTGGTCCGAAATGAAATACCCTATAACAGAAAGTGAACTTGTCAAAAATCTGAAAGAAAAATATGGCAACTATTAGTTGAGCAAGGCTCCTTAGCAAGCATATTCTCAATGTGTACTCGTGATTTGTATCCCTTTTATTTTTCATTGATACTACTCTTTTCTGGTTAAGATGATTGCATTTTTAAGCTTAACATGAATTTATCAAAATAAGCTATAAAAATTAATTACAAAATTGAAACACAGACTACAATTTTCTTGCGAGAACAATGAACTGCAAATGAATTTATTAAATAAGTATTTCTTAGTGAAATTTAACCAAAAATGCAGCTCATTTAAGAAAATAGTTATAACCAAAACATAGATGGGAGTAATCAACTACATATAAAAAGTTGTGTATCACGAACTAAATTACTACTGCATAAATTTATTGATGCTCTATCTATACTATCTTAAAAGCATGAACTCCCAAACTTGAATGTTAAATTACTATCAAAATAATCAATTTATTTTATTTATTAATTTAATAATATTAAAAGTAAATACCTTTTCACATTAAAGGATTGTGATTTTTTCAAAGGGTTGTGACTTTTTTGACGGGTTGTGATTTTTTGGATGAGTTGTGACTTTCCCGAAGGGTTGTGATTTTTCCAAAGAGAGTTGTGACTTTTCCAAACAATTGTGCCTTTTCCAATGAGTTGTGACTTTTCCGATGAGCAATGACTTTTTCGAAAGGTTGTAACTTTTTTGATAAGGCACAATTAGCACTTATTCATTCTCACTTTTAAACTACGATTTTTTTAAAGTTTTCTACTTTTCTTCTTCTTAAAAAATCTCAAGGGTTATTTGAAACAGTTGATTAAGTTAAAAATTCAACGAAATTCGAGGTAGCACATAAGAAAGAGTCTATGAACAAATTGTAGCAAATCATTCATCAATTCACACTCATATTTTTTCTTATGATTTTCATGAGTTAATAGTGACGAAAAGTTGTGGGAAAGACAATAATAATAAACAAATGTGAAAAAAGTCATATGATTTGGGTAAGATATTTCTTCTTTATTTTTTCATTTTTTATTCTTTCACACTCAAACAAAGGAGTTTCTTTCTAATTTTACTAAAACAACGGGCATCAATATAGTCCATTGAATTATTAGTTTTAATGTTATATCCACTATTTCAAAATAGATTTTCACCTTTACTTATAATATGATAATATAATCATGATAATAATTATATTATTTTTTAATATATATGTAAGTAAAAATGAACGGAGAAAGTAACGTGTTGGTGGGAAGATATTTCAATCAAATGGAACACTATAGTAAATGTAGCATGAACATATATTTTTGTCTTCCTTCTTCATTGGCTATGTATTGTTCCATATGTTTTTTCTTTTTTATATTTTTATTGAGTATGCAATTTTTTAAGTATAAATTTCCTATTATTTTGTGCTTATTTTAATTTTAGAAAATGTTATGTCACAAGATATACTCCTTGATAGCTATATAAAAATAGATAAGAAAATAGTGATTGGTCATAAAATATTCTTAAATCAAATTATGGATTCTATAAATAACACTTTAAATTTTATTCATCAATTAATTTTTATTATTGAAAAAGGTAAATATTTTATATTCACGATAAAATTTGTATAAGATACTAGATACTTTCATTAGACAATAACTATATGATATGTATGCGACAGAAAAAATGAAAAGACTACAATTCTACAAAGATAAGGTAGAAACTTAATGAAATGAAATATTTTTTACCAAAGGTGATGTTCATATATTAAAATTAAATTATGCTACTAAAATGTATATATATAACATAGTGTTGGTCAAGCTAAATATTTGACATACACTCAAGCCTCTATTTAATTAACCATCATTCGTTATAACAACAAAGTACCTTTTTTTTTGTAAAATTTCATCTCTATGATAATCTTACTCAAATATTAATTGAGTAATAATATTTTGTAAAAAATAGATTACGTATAAAGATAAAATATTGAAATATTTATGGTAATCCTTGTTAGTGTCATGCACACACTAAATTTCAAGTGTGAAATTTAAGAGAATAATTATACTTAAATAGTGTCCATCATTTATGTTCATAACCTCAAAAAGAAAGGCTACTGATATTTTTTTTAAAATAAATTTGTTGGTTAGATTTGTTTACAAAATTGAGTGAAGTAAAAATAATACTACTAAAGAAATGTCACTTTCTCACCATATTTAAATTCTGAATGTATTTTGAAATGTTTCAATGATATCTGGTCAATATGATCTCAAAATACAAGTAACTCTATGACAATATGTATTAATCATTTAAAAACACTGATCCTATGTTCTTTCAATTATAATTATTTACTAAAAACATTAATTTAGTAATATTAATTTTATTTTACAACATAGTATACTATATATGATACACACGTGCGTGAAACTAGTTTTTTTTTAAAAATGAAATCCACTAATTCGACGGTTCCTAATTAGTGGTTCACCATTATTCAATACAGTGGATGGATGGCCACGAAGTGAATGGAGCACAATCGTCGGTACAATCATATTCTCTCTCTTCTATATAAAGCTGCTCATAACATGATGGTTAATTCATCCATCATCTTCTTCTTATATATGCATGTTCAGTTTGTAGAAACGACTAGCGCAACCTATTTGAGGAATAACCTCTAACCGCGGGAGCCATTAGTTGTTTTTTATTTTTCTTTATTAATACATGCATGCATTTTTTCCCGGTCGAATATAAGAATTAATTAATTCATATTTAAGATGGTGGGGAAAATAGTGGTTTCTTTGGTATCGTTGTTTCTTGTGGTGGGTGTTGTATTGGGAGTGGCGATCGTGGTGCACAAAGGATCAAAAGATGCAGGACAAAATCCGAAAGTCCAAATGAAGGCATCGATTGTGGAGTTCTGTAAACCTGCGGAATTCGAAATAGCTTGTTTTAAGAGCCTTGATGCAGTGTCTAAGAACGATAGTGCTACGATGAAAGACTACCTGTTGGCTTCGTTGCAAGTGACAGGGGATGAAATAAAGAAATCTTTAGCGGTGGTGGAAAAGGGTAGTCCTATCGATAATAAAACGGATCCGTACAATCACATGGCAGTAGAGGATTGCAAAGAGCTGTTGCAATATGCGGTGGAGGAACTCCACGACTCGTACTCTATGGTTGGGGATACCGCATTGCATTCCCTTGGGGATCGTGTAAGCGAACTATTGAACTGGCTCGGTGCGGTCTACTCCTATCAAAGCATGTGTCTCGATGGTATAATCGATAAGCCTGATTACAAAGAAGCCTTAGAAAATGGCATGCGGAATGCAACCCAACTCACACACAATGCAATCAACATTGTAGCAAAGATTTCAACCGTCCTCCAAGCCTTCAACATCTCAAGCACCATAACTAGCACTATTGCATCAACATCTAGTCATCGTCGCCTCCTTGGTTACCCTACCTGGTTCCCTGTTGCCGACCGTAAGCTTTTAGCAGGAGGACGACATAGGGCAGCTCCTCATGCAGTGGTCGCCAAGGATGGCAGTGGTCAGTACAACACCGTCGCTGCTGCCCTCGCTGCCTATCCTAAAAACCATAGAGGCAAATACATAGTCTATGTCAAAGCTGGAATCTATGACGAGCAAGTCATCATCTCTAAGAAGCAACCAAACGTCTTCATCTATGGCGATGGAGCAGGGAAAACCATTATTACTGGACATAGAAACTTTGGTATCATGAAAATACCCACCCAAGACACTGCTACTTTTGGTAAGTATATTTATTTATATACTATTACTGATGTTATAATAATTAATAAATGGCATGCATGAATGAATGCAGCTGTTCTTGGCAATGGATTCGTTGCTAGGGGAATTACCTTCCGCAACATTGCTGGTCCACAAGGTCACCAAGCTGTGGCTCTTCGAATTAACGGTGATATGGCTGCTGTTTTTGACTGCAGCATTGAAGGTTATCAAGACACCTTGTACTATCAAAACCATCGCCAATTTTATCGCAACTGTGTCATCTCTGGTACGATAGATTTCATCTTTGGAAGGGGGTCAGCAGTAATCCAAAATAGTTTGATCATAGCGAGGAGACCTTTGGACAGCCAGTTCAACACGATCACCGCTGATGGCAAAGAAATAGCGAACAAACCAGGTGGTTTGGTGTTCCAGAACTGCAGAATCGTTCCAGAAAGGGAATTGTTTGCAGATAGGTTCAAGCTGGCAACATACTTGGGCCGTCCCTGGAAGCCTTACGCAACGACTGTATTCATGGAGAGCGAATTGGGTGATTTCATCCGCCCAGAAGGTTGGATGATATGGCAAGGACAATCATTCGAGCGGACATGTAATTACTACGAGTTTGCCAACCGCGGATCGGGTGCAAACATCAATAACAGGAACAAGAGCTTCAAGAACTTCCGTCTTATTAACCCAGTTGAAGCTGTTCAATACACAGTCGACCGCTGGATTAATGGATATCTTTGGTTGAGGCACACTGGTGCACCTTTTTACCTTGGCCTTGGAGGAAGATAATTTCAAATATTACATGCTTATTGTTAAATATTCCACACACACACACATACACATACATATACATATACATATACATATACATACACACACACACATATATATATAGACGACCGGGAACATTATATTGATCATTCATTAATACTTTCTTTTTTTAATTTATTCATGCTGCATGCATGATTGGAATCTTCTTTACCTGTCTCAACTCATCAAACTATATATAGTGCTATATACTACCTATGCTATAATATAAACAATAATCAAAAAGCGGAAATCAACGAGATGATAGGCAAATGATTGCCTGGAATAATTTGTGTCAATATATACAAGAAATATATAATTTCTACACTTGTTTCCTGATTTAATGAGTTATGATGACAAGCTAAGAAGAGGCTTTCTCCAAGAATTAATGGGTGTGGATCGATGATGGAAAACAATGCAATGAAGAACTTAACTTCGATTGGAATTTGGAAATAAGGAGCTTTTCTTTCTTTTCATTGTCATTTAAGAGTTGTTGCATTATTAATGTCCATTGCCCAAGTAGGACGTAATTAAGCTTTAAGGTTTTCTCGAGACACCAAGTCTTATAATATTCCTTCCACTGGGAAGGCCAACTTTTGTTTTGTTATGCTTGCCAACATGTTGGATGCAGAGCTGGGTGGGGTTTGTGTTGATTTTATTTGCCCTGACTTTCTTATCATAAATAAGTTTTTTTAAGAAAAAGGTTTAAGATTTGACTAGTCTTTTTCTTGTAGAAAAAGGCTTAGAACTTTATAAATATATGTTTGTCCATCTAACTTAATTTCATTTACAATGTAGTCCTATGGTTTTGAGAGTTTTGGCTATGAGAGAGAATTTGTGAACCTCCTTGTATTCCGAGTGAATTGGTTGAGGTTATTTCACTTTATATTTTGTACTCTCATATTTATAGTGGATTGCTCATCTCCTTTGTGGATGTAAGTCGATTGACTGAAACACGTTAAATCTTTCTGTCTTTTGGTATATTTCCCGTTTGTCTGCTTACTCATGGTCTTTCAAAGTTTGCTTTGCTAGCTTCCGCATTACACCTAATTATTTCGATCCTAACAATTTGTGGGTTCGAATGAACCCTATAGCTTTTCCGTACACCCTGTATTTTTGTACTAGAAAATTAAATATATTGGTACACTTGATTCAATTGGAAAGTGTTTGCGCAGCTTTATTATCAACACAAATCATTGTTGCATTAATTTGCGGTAAATTGAGTTCCTTCAACAATCTCCTCAACCAAATAGCATGATATGTACATGATGTCGCTGTCACATATTCAACTTCACAAGTAGAGAGAATAATCATTGATTGTTTCTTTGAACTTCAAGAAATAACACAATCACCCAAGGAAAACACAAAACCCGATGTATTTTTTCTATCATCAACATCCCCCGCATAATCAATATCACAGTAGTCCAAGGTCAATCATACCTTTTAGTTAACGAAAAATTCTTTTAGCGACCTTTAAGTGAGTGGAGGCAAGAGCTTCAATGAAGCGACTTACTACTCCTACCGCAAAGAGTATATTTGATCTCGTACATGTCAAGTACCTCAGACTTCCAATGAGACTTTTGAACAGAGTGGAGTCCATCTTTTCTATATCATCAAACTTGACAATTTTGTTCCACTTTCCATTGGCATGTTTTGGGATTACAATCAAACATGTTGAACTTTTTCAAAATCTCCTTTGTATAACTTTCTTGAGATATGAAGATGTCTTTCTCCATTTGCTTCACTTCTAGGTCCAAAATATTATGATGGGAGCCTTATGTCCGTCATCTCGAACTCAAGGGACATAGCTTTCTTGAAAGCTTCAAACAGATGAGATCATCAACAAAAAGATAAACAAGCAGAATATCTCTGTCAGTATGAACTTAATGTAAAAAGTATATTCATGGAGACAACGAGCTAGTAAAACCATTCTCTTTAAAGTATCAGTCAATGCGACTATTCCAAGCTCGTGGAGCTTGTTTCAACCCATACAAGACTTTGCTTCAACATCAACGCCTTATCTTCATGATTTTTGAACACAAAGTTTAATGATTGCTCAATATAGACTTCTTCAAGATATCCATTCAAAAATATAGATTTGACATCTAGTTGATCGACTTTCCACTTTATTTGTGTCGCCAATGAGATCAATAGACGGATCATCTCCATGCAAGCAACAAGTGCATAGACTTCCTTATAGTCAATGTCGTGCATTTGTGTTTTTAAAATTAAACTTTCATCTTATTTAATTTAAAAATAAAATTGTCATTGTGTGTAGCTTAAAAACAAAATGTCCATCTTATTTAGCTTAAAAATAAGACTTTCATCTAATTTAGTTTAAAAATAAAACTTTCATCTTATTTAGCTTAGAAATAAAACTGTTATTTTAAGTTTATTAAAGCAAAAAAAAAAAATTATTAAAGTTATCTACATTTTAATTAATTTAAAATATAATTTTTAAGTGAGTAGTACATTATTTAATTAAAAATATATAATTTAGTAGTGGAGTGAACATTTTAAGAGAAATAAAATATAAATAAACATAAGAATTAGGCAAAAAAAATCAACTTATAATATATTCATAAATAAAAGTTGTATTTATAAAATGTAATGTTTTAATAGAAAAATATAATGTCATAAAAACAACGAATAATTAAGATTGTGAATGTTATTATAAATATTGTTAAAAATCATGTGAATATACATGAATGTAAAAGTGGTGTATAAAAGAGAGTTTAAAAGGAGGATATTTTTGTTATTTACCTACTTTATCCCAGAATAAGTTATCTTGAGATTACTATCCCCGGTGAGGGATAACTTATCCCAGGACTAATTATTAATCCTGGGATAAATTACCCCAGCCTTGCAACCAAACAACGAATTAAGGGGTCGTTTGGTAGGAGGTATTAGGAGAAATAGTCCATGTATTATATATGGTATTATTTAGTACTGTGTTTGGTAGAATTTTGAGCCTAAGTATAACTAATCCATGGATTAGTTATACACCCTACATGGTATTAAGGAGGTATTACTAATACCTTCCATGTGGTGGTATTAGTAATTCAGTGAATTTAATACCATGGGATTATCTATGTAAAGACAAAAGTATTCCTCAAATTATTTTGTTTATTTTCTTGATTTTATGTTTTATATATGTACTACTAAATTTATTTAAATAAATTAGCTTACAAATTTTATTATTTAGAGATAGTTGTTTGTTAATAAATAAATGCAATACATATCAATACAATATTTAAATCATGAGTTGTTTAACATTAACTAATTGAAAAGGCAAATATATCATCACATGACGTTTGTGATCTTAATTGAATATATTATTTGTTGGTTTATATGTGGTTTCTAATTGTTTGTATTTTAAACAATTTATAAATTGCATACATATTAAAACTACAACTTGCAATTTTTATATGTAAATGTAGATAATTCATTTGATTTTACTATTTTTACCGTCTTTTTGGTTTTAAAGTAGATGGTCTATCAATTCTAAATTGTAAATTAACGTTTTTAAGTGATTAATTTATTAAGATAACAATTGTTTACCCTCAAATAATTTAAGTGAGAAAATAGCAAACATGACCACAAAATTATTCTTCTCCTAACTAGTTAGAAGGCCAGAAAAATATAATATTGTCTGGCTGAACGATTACATAAAATAGAAAATCTCACAGTCCGTCCCCATTAACCGCTCGGGCATCGACCCAGGAAGAATCAATTTTCGACTTATTGGTAATCCATGATCAATTTCCTTTCGTAGTACCCTACCCCCAGGGGAATTCGAATCCCCGCTGCCTCCATTTCAATTCAAATGGCAGCCAAGACAAAGAAGAAAAGATATTTACTATTTGCAAAAAATATAAATTATGATTTTTTTATCGTTATTTAAATGAAAGTTAATAATGGTATTATATAAACATATTATTTTCCTCTAAAGTTATTTTTTTAAGAAAAAAAAAAAGAAAATTACTTTTGTTTAAAAAGAAAACAGTATTTTAAAACAAACATTTTTTATTCATTAAATTTATATTTATAAGGAATTAAATATGTTTAAAAAGAAAAAAAATACTAAATTTATTAGGAAAAGAACTTTTTTGATCCATAAGGAACACTTAAATATTTTTTAATCAAATAATTATCCACAAAATATTTTTGGATTAGATTATTAAGAAAAAGAATATTTTAAAACCAAATAATTTATTATTATTATTATTATTATTATTATTATTATTATTATTATTATTATTATTATTATTATTATTATTATGTGAAGGCATAATACTTAAATATGCCCTTTAACTTGGTCTCATTTCACATTTATTCCCTCCAACTTTGGGTGTACACAAGTAGACACTTAAACTTGTAAATTGAACAAATAGACACAAACGTCCTACATGTCATCATACATGAAAATTTTTGTCCTACGTGGTGTCCTTCGTGTATTGTGACACATAGGACTCGTGTGTCTATTTGTTCAATTTTATACAAGTGTAAGTGTCTATTTGTGCACACTCAAAGTTGAAGGACACAAATATAAAATGAGACCAAGTTAAAGGGTATATTCTTGTATTATGTCAAATATAGATAAGCAAGCACCACTCGGTCCATATTCGGATTTCATACAAAAAGTGGCGCACTTCTATTGCTTATTATTTACCTCTCAAACAAAATTGGGCCCACTTCTATTAATTTGCAATGAGAAACTTACATAAATATACTATAAATAAAAAATATTTACCATTTATAGCAGTAATATTTTTTTTTTCACTTGATCACTTTTAATACATTTATAATACATTTTTAATTCATATTACAAAGACACAATTTATAATTCACATATAATACAAGTTTTATTGATGGATAATACATTTATCACACATTTTAATATACTTATAATATAATGTGTCAACTTCTTACCAAACAAGCATAATATATTTTTAAAAACAGTTATAATACATATATATTGCATACTTAATTCACTTTTAATATATATTACAGATTTAACATTGTATTGCTATAAATGGTAATAAATAAAAAGTATCGCTAAAATTAATAATTATTTATTAAAAGACTCCATTTGCAATTGTATTGCTTATAAATTTACATAGTAAAAAAAGTTGGGGCCACTTGTCCATTTACATTCCAATTTCTTTCATTTGTTAATTTCAAATTTTATATGCCTTTTAAATTCTAATTAATATGACTATTTTACTATGGTATTTATATTAATTGACTTATAATTATACATTTTGAAAAATGATTTAAAATAAATAATTAATGTTGAGGGTAAAATATGAAAAGAAAAATTAAAAAACCTTGATATGCTAACTATGTAATTTTAAATAAATATTAATTATGAAAATTTAATTATTTATGTATTACTTATTTATGTTTTAATTATTCCATCTTCTATCTTACATAAAATAATATATATAATTATGCATGTTTTTAAATTTACATTATAAAAAAATCATACTAAATAAGTACTACTTACAATGTAGCAAATATCCCTGTGATTTAAATTTAAACTTCTGGTTTAATTGTCCAAAAATCAATCATATTTTATTATTACAGATCTTTTTATTATAAATTCCCTTTGATTTCTAATGTTAATGTTAGATCATTGATATTATTAATAGAAAAAGATAAATATTAATCTTATATTTTAAAAATTGAAAATATCACAACGAATTTTAAATAATAATGATTGGGCGTATATTTTACAACCGCGAAAGAAAGGAAGATAGAATTGGAAGTCCGGTGATGGCTATGGTTCCTCTACCCTCGCCCCTGTTCGCTTGGCCCAAAGTTTACCATGGAAAAACCGCTATTCGGGTTTCGTGTTTCTCAAACAGTACACCAGAACCTGTGTGAAACGCTCTTCCCCCCTTTCTGTCTTACTATTTGATTTCTTCTTACAAGTTATTCTGCTCATTCCCCCAGATTGAAGCAAGAAAGCCCAAGGTGTTTGATAATCTGTTCCTTAGTTTATTCCGGAACAAAATGGTCCAGGTAAACCCCTTTCACCCTCCAGCATAACTCCACTTCGTTTCCTCACCTCAAATAGGGTGCCTTTTATAGGAGACAGGATGGGACTCCGAAAAGCCAGGGTACCAGGGTCTAATTGAAGTGGCGCATCGTCTGACGGTTGGTCAAGACAATTCCAAAACTAGAGACGCCGCGGTAACAACTTATTTTTCTTCTTCTTTTCATTCATTGTCAAATGTGACTAATTAAGTACGTTGTTGAGCTAGTAGCTTTTCATATCTCTGCTGCCGCGGGGATATTTTTGATAACGTGACAGACAGGTTCGTATATTGAAATCATTATTTCCTCCTTTGTTGTTGGAGCTCTACCGGATGCTTGTTGCACCTATACATAGTGGTAAATTTGCAGCCTCGATGGTCGGTGAGTGATATTCTTCTGTTTTCTTACCCTTAAGTAGCTACTTCTCATCTGAACATTTGATTGTTATACTTCTGAAAGCAAGGGTGACTGCATTATCTTGCCAATGGCTTATGGGTCCATGTGCTGTTAATTCCGTAGATCTTCCAAATGGTTCCTCAATGATGAGTGGGGTTAGTATTTCTATCCCCTTAGCTTACTCTCTGTATTTCATCAGAGATTCCTTCATATTACACTTATACAAGTTGGACTGCCACTAGTTAAAATGTGTTCACTCTTATTTTGATTTCTGGAATTAATTGTTTCAATAGGTTTTTGTGGAGAAATGCAAGTATTTGGAAGAGAGCAAATGTGTGGGTATATGTATTAATACATGTAAACTCCCTACTCAGGTCAGTTTTCTAGATTGAGAATTATAGTTCCTAATGGGTCTTTCTGATGCATTTGCAGTGCTGAACTTTTGTCATTCTTTATCTGGTAAAGTATTTTGATTGCTGCTTTAATATCGTGGGCAAATTGTTTATAAAAAAACCATATCTTGGGAAAAATCTATATCTTGTAGACTGTATTTGCTTCATTCATGTTTCCCCTTATTTTCTTTTTTTCCTTTTATCTGTCTGGATTATACGGAGCATGTCGTATGCCTTATCTTTTCGTCAACGTCATCGAGTGTTCAAAACTTCCATTAACCACCACAGTTGCATCTATATCTGCCTACCCTTTATCAAATCATCCAACACTCTGAAACTAACTTATCAATTTTACCAGCTTGAGCCTTTCTGCCAGCAGCTTAGCAATAATTTTGTGAACACCTTCTAATAAGCTGATGGGCTGAAATCTTTCACCTCAAATGCTCCTTTTTACTTCCTCTAGTTCAATTTGTTTGTCTTACTTCCCTTTTAAGTACGTTTCAAAAAGAACAACTCTTTCCTTTAATTTTTTGGGAACACTTTAATTTCAATTTTCCACATAGCTTGTTTAAGACCATAAAATTAAAAGGCATTTTGGTACATTCTATCTATCTTTAATTTAAGACCACAAAATTCCAAAGTATTCTTTACTTAAATTCCGTGCCAAGTCAAAACCGGGCGAACAAGTTGAAACAGAGGGAGTATGTATTAGTGTAATGGAGCTGCTGATTGAGTTATACAGTAGCTTCCATGAGTTGTCAAATTTACATCCATTACTTCAGTTCAAAGTTATCAAAAAGAGATTTCATGCTATTTATCATAATGGTGTTTTCCTCATACATTTTTTTTCAAAAGATGTTTAATAGTACGTGTATAGGTTAACTTGGGGGCTTTTTAGAGAGCACTCAAATCTTAACTCGAGTTCTATATAAAAAAATTTGATGACAAGGGAAACCCGCAGTCGCTACCCTTTGGGTGCGCATAGGGTAAAGCCCCACTCCTATGCAATAGCTCACAAACCACATAGGAGAGGTAATCCGCACTAGGCAAGTCCAATGCGACGAACTCGACCCAGAAGACAAACCCCTTACTTTTGCTGGCAAGGGGTTTCAAACTTGTGACCTCCAACATGGAAGTCACAAGTCCAAATCACTGGGCCACCCCAAAGGGTTCGAGTTCTATAAAATTTAGAGGCAGATTATCTAAATTGTGTGAACTAGGATGTTTCTATCAGAGTTATTAGCTTCTTGAACATAACTAATGACTACTAAAACTAATGACTACTAAAAATGTATAACTTTGTTAAAAGGTTTGCCCTATCTGAGCTTCTTATGTGAGCTGGCCATCACATTTCTACCTCTCTTTTAGACTTTCTTTAAGGATCACATGGGAGTTCCATTGCTGATGGAGCCAAACTTCACGGACTATAGCTGTCAGGTAACTGTTTTCATTTGCCAGGTGATGGTGCTGTTGCAAAAGTATATTTCTTCATGCATCTTAAACATATAATTGGTAACCCACCCACACCATTTGGAGGTTTAATGGAACTCAAGATTGAGGCTAAAATTAAAATGCTTTGTAATGCCCCTTGAAAAGCCATGAGAGAATAAGACATGCTGATATAATACACTTCTTGTTGACATAATCATAAAAGTTGACGTTTTTGCAACACACGCATGTGATTCTTCTGATTTAATCTTGTGTCTACAAGAAACACCATGGAAACATACATAACGCCGTCCCAATCTAATTGGCAGTTTAAATTTGGGATTCTTCCTCCTCAGCAAGAAGTTGATGACGCTCTTAAAGAGCCATGCTTAGAGATATGCCCCAGTGCTGTTCGTCGAAAAGAAATGAACCACAACATGGATGCACACAAGTGTCCAAAAGCATGAAATCTGCTCATTCTGTTAATCTCTTAATTATCCAGCCATTATAACACTATCTTGGGGTCCATAGTTTGTCTTTCACACGTGGGGGCCCATTTGGACCTGTGATATGATCGCATTGTTATGAAGTTGAATTTTTGTTTGGACATGCAATTTGCATTTCTTAAGATTATTCTTTTCATGAACATGAAATCCTCATAAGTTGTGAAAATTATGAACTTTGTTCGATTTCTTGTACAATTTTGCCAAATGAGTATCATAAATAAGATACCGTCAGGTACCACTTTGATAAATTGTATATCTTTGTATTCCTTTTAGTAAGTTAAGTTTTAAATACACATAGTTTTAGTTATTTTTTTGTTAGTCATTTTACATGGTACGAATAATTACTTCATCTCGAGCATAAGTGCTTTATTTCTTTTGCAAAATTTAAAATGTTCGATTTTTTTTCTACAAAATATAAACTTATTTCTTTTCCGTATATATCTTTTTTTATTAAAAAAGGACAACCCAATTATGCATTTGGTTGATGAGGAGAAAACTCCGGTATAGTAGAAAATAGAAGCCTTTGGTTGTCCTAATAATGTGTTAATTTGAATAAATGAATGATTTATTGTGGTGACAAATGTTGCCAAGAAAACAGAAATGTTCCTCCTATATAGGGCATAAGAAGTGCGGTAGTTATACACAAAATCTTTTTCCCACAACTCACCCTGCATTTTGCAGGGAGGGCTAGGGCAAATTAATTAATATCAAAGAATGACGGAAGGCGTGGTCGCCATTAAGGACAACAGAAATGACGATCAGAATAAGAAGGCGGCGAAGACGCCAGGCGTTTTCGGCTTCTTCAAAGCTGCAATGTTCGTATTGCGCCATCGTACAAAAGGAAAGCAGAAAGCTGCTCAGGTAATAACCCAACAGGGAGATTGGAAGAAGCTGGTGGGTTCTATGCGCCCTTTGCATCTGCAGGACAATAATAATAATAATAATACATTATATTGTGCCACGTCACCCTCTGCAGCGAGCCAGTACGCTTCCGCTGACGATCTCAAATCACTAGATCAGTTGGATACCATGAGCCAATACGCTTCAGCAAACGATCTGAAATCACTAGATGCCCTGGCCTCAGCCTCAGCCTCATCGGGGACCATGAGCCAGTACGCTTCCGCAAACAATCTCCAAGACCTCGACGAACAGGAGGAAGAGGAAGATGATCCTGACAAAGTCTTCGATGCTATTGGCGCTGACGACATGATCGATGCCAAGGCCGAGCTCTTCATCCTTCAGTTTTACCAACAAATGAGGCGTCAAAACGTTGATTCAATCAGCAGCCAATTCCATTAATTGCAAGGTCAACATTACGCAATAAATAAGGCTAAGGCTAGATAGCCCCTAATTGTCTAGCTAATTATATAGTATATGATGGATGAGAAGTACATACCTACTCCACATTGATGATGAAGCTAACCTATATACTGTATTTATAACAAGACGAGGGGAACGTAACAATCACGAATATATATAATATTCTAGCCAGCCTTCTGCTTCAATTTCATCTTTTTTTGTCTTCCTAAAACGTAGTAGTTTCACTTTACTAAACAGTTCTATATAGTTGAGTGACAGTTTGAGAACTTGACTCTCTCAATTCTGTCTAGGAAGAACAATTACCTTTAATTAGTAAATTAATTAAATTGGATCTTCAGACTTGGAAAAAAAAAATTACCTAAGTAAAAAATTGATTTGATGCACGATGTCTACTCAATCTAGTTCACTTATTGCAAACGGATTATCTAGTAACAGAAACAGAAGCAATCCAGACAGCCTTGATAAAATTCCCATGGTTAATTTTGTCTCGAATTATAACTTGTGCTTATGCCCTATATCAGACTCGCTAATTAGAGGATTACGAATGCATTAACTGGGTCCAAGTTATAATCTCTGATTCTTCATGGTAAATGAATTTGCAAAGTTCAAGAACAGGGTCTCTCTCTGTAATAGAGATTAGAGGGGAAAAAGGCGCTGCTAATAAGAAGAGCATTCTTCATAGTTCATTCTACCTGCTTCCCGGCCACTCCACCTGCAAAAAGAACAGAAAAGGAAAATATATATATGTAACGTGGTGTCCACGATCAACTTCATTCTATGTCCAGACCAGCTAGGAACTGGGTAATACCGTAATAGAAAGGAAGATCAACAAAGAGAATTAAATATAATCTTACAAGTTTACAACGTGCTGTCATTTGTGACTGTACAAAGTAGATATCCTCGAAGCAAATTTTAATGCCACAACTACACAAGGAGAAAGCTGGAAACTGTTCATAATCTACTACGTAATATTTTCCGCAGATATATACATGCCACAAGGACAGTAAAGTTCAATGTTATGAGTTGGGAATCTCAAATCTTCTGGATTGCTGCTGAAGGCTCACTGAATGCATTCTTTTGAAATATTGGGCATGATCAAGAGAGTGGCACCACACAACGCAAAAGCATTCACATCAGCAACTTCATAGTTTTATATAAACCTTTTTTGCATGAAGGAATCCAGCAACCAAACCCCAAAACAATATCTCAAGCATCACAAATACCAAGGTACCCCACTTCTTTGAATTAAATGCTGCTTGAATGAACCTTTCTGTAATGTCAACCTACATGCCATTTTATTTGTAACTTCAGATCTGACGAGAAGCATCGTTTGTTATAGTTACTATCTGTAAATCTCTAAAAGCACCTAAGAGTATGCATTAAACAAACTTGGAAACCTAAATGAAGCAGTGAATGTGCTAGAAAATGATACTATCTGATTATGTCTCTTACACAAAAAATGGAGAGACTATTGTTAACAAGAAAAAACTTGAATATAAAGCGACTTGAGGAGAATATACAAGTATGAAAGTTATTAAGTGAATGACACCATAAAATATCACTGCACTACCTGAGGGCTGAAGAAAACCACAACAAATGGGGAGAGGGGAGAGGTGCAGAGTACTTGAAGGGTAATCAGAACTAGTTCAACTGGTAAAGAGGTCCCAGAGGTCCCAGTTTCAAATGACCCCCCCCCCCCCCTCCTTCCTCCAGAGTACTCATTTTACCAAGAATCCTCCAAATTCATACTACTAATTTATCCATTAGGATACAAAAACAGAAATATCTTTGATGTGCTCTGCTCACTGTTTTCTGATGCCTGTCATATATAGAATAGTAGGTTAAACTAAGCCTTCATAAAAGGCTAAATTCTAAATCCCAATCTCATTTCTAGGGATATTGTCCATCTCGAGTCTCTCTCTCTCTCTTAATGTGGTTCTCTCTGTCACACCTGTCACTAATGATCTTCCACAAACACTGTTGCCAAAAGCAGGTTCGTGGAGCAGAGCGTTGCAATTATCAGAAATAGCTCCTCAGGAGATGAGTAAGTTTACTAGAGGAACTAACATTTAATGGAAAGAAGATGATTACCAAGTTGTTTTCAGGTGAATCCCAATAGAAACCTTGCAGTGCCCCAGAAAAGAGGTCACAAGCAGCCAAAGCATAGAGGATGAGAGCATTCATTCCCATCCACTGAAATAGTATCATTGGCTTCTGAAAACATTTGACATCAACCTGCACCGGCCAGATAGAGAACGCAAATTAATTCCATGCCCTAGATCAGTAATATCATCATTTTCCTCTAATGATGTAAAAGATTAAGGGAATACCTTTCTTACTTGATAGTTTACAAGTGCGTGTTGCAACAGAATCAAGAAAATCACAATACAGATACTGTATGAGAAGTATAAATTTCTACTTCAAAATTAAAGATGTTTTTCTTCAAAAGCCGTAAGTCAGTGCCAGGAAAGCAATTACTAGACTTGACGGATACATAAAAGTATTAGGAAACACTACAAGAAAAGTGCGTCACATGGGGATTTTCCTGGGGATTAGTATAGTATGAAAATTTGCAGGAAATGCAGATTTTCATACTAATTCCCAGGAAAATCCCCATGTAATTCACACCTTTTTTGTAGTTAAAACAGTCATGTGCACAATCTGCATTTCATTATTTGGTACCATATCTTGCAATCTTCCAGACAGCCATCTAATTAAATTTGGAAGTCCAGACTGCAGATCATACATTGCTTTAGCAAATATATAAATGTATCTGCTTTCAGTTAGACACTAGACCGTAATGCATCATGACCAAATATACGTTTCCCTTAATAATGATTGCACATTTTGAGTCTACCATATTTTTATCAATTATTACCAACAAAATAGTCAACAATGAAAATAATATTGACAACCCTACTGTAACACTAAAGGAAATTAAAAGTACTCTCATGTTGTAAACTTCAGTTTGATTCCATTTATTAACCTAGCAGTCACTTTTTCATTAAGCAGAGTATCTGATATAGTATGTTAATATCATCAACGCTCATTTCTGGTGGCTTTTCTTTGGGCATCTTGCTTATTATTCATTCTGCCAAATTTCAATGCAAGAAAATTCCTCTGTTTCGGTACATATCATTTTTCGTAAAATTAATATCACAAAAGGATTATCTCATAAAAAGAGACGATAACCAAAGAATCTACTCAGGCTCACAATGTAATAAAGAACTACTAAGAGCAAACCGGATACTCCAGCCGTGATGAACATATAGCTCAATGTGTAAAGCGGTTTAGAAAGAGGAACACCTGGAACATAAAAAATGTGCTGTGAGTGTCAGCTATAAAGCAAACATATTGTAAAAACAAAACTCAACCAACTGTCATCAATAAAACAGCATACCTGCAAGCCCCAATACATATCCTGCAAGTGTTAGAAATACAGAAAAAACGGACCAAAAGATTATCCTCTGCAGGTGATCCTATAGCAAAGATGTATAAATATGAGAAAGAGAATACACAACAGCAAGAAGCAATTCTATAGTTAGCAAATATTTCAAAAAGGTATCATGTCTTCCTTACTTTAACATGCACAAGAATGTGGCCGAAATGCAAGCCCACAAGACACGTAATGGCCGCCATCAAAGAACTGAATAGTTTCAATGAAGAAATAGAAAAATATGAGCTGGAAGCAATTAAAGTAAAACAAAGGAACATAATTTGATTTATCATAAAAGGGAAACAGGAATTTCCAATCATTCTTAATCCATTGTGTAGTCTTTGGTTGATTTAAGCACTAATCCTATGTCAAACAAATGGTACAGCAAAAGATATGTTACTTTATGCATTGCATAATGAAGTGAGAGATTGAGTAATCAGCCTTCATGAATTAGTACCTCGAGAAAAGCAAATCAACTCACAAAAGAAAGTTGTTTCCAATTGTGTGTAACTGGGCTTTAGCTAATAAAACTAAACAAGATGCAATCTGCTGAGAAAGTGTATATGGGGCAAGGAGGATATCTACCTTAAGATTCCTTCAGGGTCAAACGGAGCAAGGCACCATCCAGGTGCATTTGATGGTGGAGGTCCATAATCAGGAGAGTTGACACTGCATTCCTATCCACAGAAAATTATAAGAGAAAAACAATGAGAATAGAGATGTAAAGTTCAAATCCACAAATCAGATTTTGAACATGACAATTAAGTTTATAAAGAACCTTGGTTCTTCTGTAGACAGGATGTTGATAAAGGTGTTTTTCACCAAGAAGAAGCCTATCAATCAGACCAACAACATTGCAAGGAGGCTCGAGACTTCCCCTCACTCCACAGTTAACCTGTTAAAAATAGATTCATGACCTAAAGTAAGATCAAGAGTGGCACAATCTGTGACCGTGAAATGTGGCATCACTTTCGCTCTTAAACCAAGCATGCTGACCTCCCAAAATAACCCCACATTAAATTACTTAAGTGTCAGACTTCTAGGGAACTTAAAGTAAGGCATGTAGAGTGACAATTTAGCAGATGTATGGTCTGAAAAGGAATAGAGTTTAATAGCCACCAGATAGAGTAAACCGGAGAACACTAAAATCTTGAAGCTCTTCAAAAAGATTCTTACAGTTTGAGTACTCAATCCATATCCTGAAACTGGTGATCGTGATTCCATGTTAAGACTGGATATTTCAAAGAACCAGTCTGGAACATAGAGGCCATATACCAAAATCAGGTACGACAAACCAATTAAGATTCCAGCCAGCCTGCGTATTGAGAAGCATATTAGCATAAAAAGGAGAAAAGCTTCTCAAATAGCATTATTTTGCAATTTTCAAATTGGCATAAAGGCATAATTGATCGAACATCATACAATTGCATAGACCCATATATCTGGACAAGCAAAAAGCTGAAAGGGTCATCATGTATTGTACCATGTCTCAGGAAAATGTGCAATAGGAAAACATATCCACCGAAAAGTTAAATAAGTTTTGCTTAACCTGCATTTAATTCCAATAAGAACAATGCTAAGGGACGAAAATTTCATTTGACTGATCAGGTCAAAGGACTGCTATATAAGAAGTAGAAATAGCATAGGAAGAGAACAAATGTCAATCAGCTGTATTCCCAGTAACTGATGGATAGCCATTTGAATCACTAGAATATTGTTATGCACTTCATGAACTCCTCCTTTTTTTTTTGAAACTGGTAATGTTGCACTTCATGAACTCCTTGGAGTATCATAGATCTTTTTCCGCAGGACAAGTAGTAGTAATATCATTTACAGATTATCAAGGGTACTAGTTCATACACATGCTTAAGGATAAATATTCTGCTGCGACCACAAAATTTCAAGCACTACAAAAATCTTGAACGGATACGTGTGAAATTCTTGACATAGGAAGACATGATTAAGAAAAAAACGCACTTCAACTATGTGAATCACCAACAAAAGATAAAAAAAAAACCATGAATGAACACTTCAACCATGTGAATCACCAACAGAAAGATTAAAATAAACCATGAATGAACCTAACAGCAGATGATCCAGAATCTCAAAAGGTATACTTACGCTTGGAAGAAGTATCTCCTCATAAATGCTTTTGATGAATCAACAGGATAATCATTGGCAAACCAAATTTCCAGGATTGAAGCAAATAAATAACCGATGGAAATCCTCTACAACAGAAAAGCAAATAGAGTAATGGTAGGATGTATAGAAACTTGAATACAACTAAAATTAAAGGTTTTGATCTACCTAAGAGTATAGAAGACGGCCAGGGAATACAACTTCAGGAAATAATCAATTAAAGGAACACAAGCCATTGTCACACAAAGTACCTGTAACACTCCCATCCATCTAATTTTAGCAATATCAACTCCATAACTCAGGTTGTTGCGGCCGTGGAAATACCCACCTAAGAATGAGTGATTCAATGACTTGTAACATATGTGAGTTTACATGCAGTTGACGGAACAATTTAGATAAGGAAGGCTTTTTACTTTGCCAGACTATCTAATAATCTAATAATAACAGAAGCTCATGATGTCAAATTTTCAGTTCACGCAGGACAGAATTTCATCCTTATGTTTTGTCAAAGCAATAAATAACTCTCAGCAAATTTCATCCTTATGTTTTGTCAAAGCAATAAATATTAAATCATAATCTTAATTTTGGCGAAGTCAGCAAAAAGTTCCATTGGCAAATAACTCTTCGATAATCAATAATATATGGCCTTGATAGTCAATAATCTATGGATTCTCAATGCCATCCAAATAGAGGACCCTAGTTCGAATAAGTCCACCAGGGTTGATTGTTGTACAGTGTGCACCCACCACCACCCTCATTCATGGTTAAGTTCATTATACTTACTAATTTTTGCAACAATTTTCCATGCACATCATCATACTCATCAATGCTTTTGCCCAAGCAATACCACAACATAAGCTTGGTTTCAGTCTTTCACAACAATGACTTCAACCTCAAATCTCAAAACTCCTATGATTATTTCAATCCTAATTTTGTTGTCAAATGAATGAGTCTCTTGTGTTTAGTAAGCCTGTAAGGGGCCTTGAGGGTCTGATTAAGCAAATAACATAGACGACAAAAAAGCTGTACTAAGCCAAATTATACGCTGTTGTTTATTTTGAGCCATGTTGAGCATGAAATTCTGAGCAAGCTTGACTCGTTTGCAAGTGTAGTAAAGTTGCAATGCAAGAATACCAGTTGTCTTGCATCATCCCTCTTTTGGTGAGTGTGCGCGAAAACCAACACTACCATCAGATTCAGCAAGCCCCCACGACTAAAACCCAGTCAAGTTTTCCGGCAGCAAATGTGTCATGCGCCGGCAGATACTAGGGTTCCAGTGAGCGCATGAGTTCATGTGCCGGTGCGTGCGAGATATTCCAGCCAACTTTTGACAATTTTTTTTTTTTGTTATGTTCGCCGGCTAATTTCGAGGGTACCCATCTACATACGTTCTCATTACAGCCATCAGAACACTGTTTTCTGTGAACATTTTGATATCGGTGATTTCGTTTCTTTTCCAACATACTTCTCTGATTTTTTTTCTCACACTCGGAGTTTGTTTGGAGACTGCAGTGTACCAGATCTTTTTCCAGGGAAATTTACCAAGAAATTCTGATATATACCCTCTGTCAGGTTCTTGGATAGAACTTTCTTCCATCTTGCATGACTCTCGGATGTGATATTTTTAGCTCCAAAAAACACAGGAATTAGAAGTTCAAGCCCTATGATAACTTCAGAACTGTTAATGGGAAGTTCAAATTATTTAGCTTGGCTTCATCAGTTGAGTTGTGGTGCAAGGGTCAAGGTATTCAAGATGACTTAATGACATAGATGAAAAGGCAAAGGCTAGTGAGGTAGATGAAAAGTCCCAAACACATCGGGAGAAGGTTGACGCTCAACTATGTAGTTTCTTGTGGCGATCTATTGGTTCCAAGTTGATGCCCTTGTTTCGCTCATTCCAGACATGTTATTCAGTTTGGGAAAAGGATTGCGCTTTATACAATAATGACATATCTCTTTTTATGATATGATGTCTCGGATGACCAACTTACAGAAACAAGAATCAAGTATGTCTACTTACTTCGGACAAGTACAAGTCGTCATAGAAGAATTGAGAGGTTGATATCAGCCACTATGAACGTTGAAAATTCACAGAAGCAAAGACACATGTTGTTTATAGTTCTTACACTTGTTGGACTTCCTACTGACCTTGATTCAGTGTGTGATCAAATTTAGGCTAGTCGTACGATTCCTACAATTGATAAACTATTCTCTCATTTACTTCATCTTGTCACATCTCCCAAACACACTCTGATCTCATCTAAGGGTGATGGTTGTTTGTCTTTGCTACCATTCTAAACAATGTGGACAAGTTCTCACCTAGAATAGTTGTTGCAGTTCATATAGGCTATTTCACATCTCAGAAGGCTTACAAATTGTATAAGTTCAAGGCTAGGAAGTTATTTGTTAGCAGAGATGTTACTTTTGGAGAGCACATTTACCCTTTTCAGCAGGTGAAGCAAGCTAACAACAATCCTTTTTATTCCTGAAATTAGAGGACAGTCTTGATATTGTGCTTCTTCAGTAGCAAGGTCACCCTGAGGAGTCAGCTGCTCCTGATATTGATCTCCTAGTAGTGGGTGATGTTGCTCAAACTTGGCTCTTCTAGTTGATGTCAGTTCTGACTTGCCAGTTGACATTGTTTTGCCTGCTGCAGATCCTATTCATGTGCCAGTTGAGGCTACAGCTCCTATTCCTGCTGCAGCACCTCAGTTGAGGAAGTATACAAGAGATCCCAAGCCTCCACAGCTTGGATCTGACATCATCTATCCTGGCTCAGCCAAGTCTAATTGCTCCTACGCATAATCAAATCATCTTCAGGTAGGGTTCACTCTCAGCAAGCTTTCAGGCTTAGGTGAGTGCTATTTCAACTGAACTAGAGCCCAAATCCTATGATAAGGCTATGGCTGATCCCAGGTTGGTTGTTGCTGTTAGAATAGAAACACCAAACTGATTTTGTATTTCAACAAAGAAACTTTTGAATATAGAAAATAACTCAGAACGATCTTTCATTAAGAAAACCCAAGTACATCTTGAATAATCATCAATGAAACTAACAAAATAATGAAATCCTAAGGTGGAACTAACACTACTAGGACCCCAAATATCAGAGTGAATTAATGAAAAAATAGACTCTGAACGACCCTCAGTACTATGTGAAAATGTAGCACGAGTGTGTTTCCCAAGTTGACACAACTCACAATCTAACATGGATAAACTAGACAAACTAGGCACCATCTTTTGTAGTTTGGATAGACTTGGATGTCCCAAACGTTTGTGAATTAGACGGAGCATGCTATTAAGGAATTTGAAGAGGTAAGATAGTAAAGGCCTTGTGATTCATGTCATGTTCCAGTCTTCTCCTCCTACTGCGGACTTGCCTCCTCCTAGCCAACTGCTTGCACTTCAAAAAGGTATACGATACACTTGAAATGCTAACCCACATTATACCTTCTTGAGTTATCATCGTCTGTCATCACCCCATTATGCTTTTGTGTCGTCTTTGTCCTCTATTTCCATTCCTAAGACTACAGGTGAAGCACTTACTCATTCTGGTTGATCGACTTAAGGCTTGCCTTGTTGCCAAAGGGTATACTCAGATATTTGGGCTAGATTATAGTAACACTTTCGCTCCTGTGGCTAAAATAGCATATGTCCATCTTTTTCTATCTATGGCTATCGTTCGTCATTGGCCTCTTCATCAGTTGGCTATTACAAATGTTTTTCTACATGGTGATCTTGAGGAAGAAGGCCATATGGAGCAACCACCTGGTTTTCTGCACCAAATCAGTGTATCTATTTGGTTGTTTATGTTGATGATATTGTTATCACTGGTAATGATCAAGATGGTATCACCGATTTGAAGAAACATCTGTTTAAGCAATGATCAAGATGGTATCATCGATTTGAAGCAACATCTCTTTAAGCACTTCCAGACTAGAGACCTTGGCAGATTCAAGTATTTTCTAGGTATTGAGGTTACTCAGTCTAGATCAGGTATTGTTATTTCTCAACGCAAGTATGCCTTAGACATTCTTGAGGAGACAGGAATGATGGGATATAGACCTATTGACACTCCTATGGATCCAAATGTTAAACTCCTTCCAAGACAAGGGGAGCCACTTAGTAATCCTAAAAGGTATAGACAGCTTGTTGGAAAGTTGAATTATCTCAAAGTGACTAGACCTGATATCTCTTTTCCTGTGAATGTTGTAAGTCAGTTTATGACTTTCCCTTGTAATAGTCATTGGGAAGCAGTTGTTCGTATTCTGCGATATATAAAGTCAGCTCCCGGTAAAGGACTACTCTTTGAGGATCAAGGCCATGAGCATATCATTGGATATATAGACGTTGATTGGGCAGGATCACCCTTTGACAGACGTTCGACATCCGGATATTGTGTTTTACTAGGAGGTAATTTGGTGTTGTGGAAGAGTAAGAAATAGAATGTGGTTGCTCGATCTAGTGTAGAATTAGAATATCGAGCAATGGCGGTAGCAACTTGTGAGCTAGTTTGGATCAAACAGTTGCTGGGAGAACTAAAATTTGGCGAAACTGATCCGATGGAACTTGTGTGTGATAATCAAGCAGCTCTTCATATCGCATCAAATCCAGTTTTCCATAAAGGACTAAGCACATTGAGATTGACTGTCACTTTGTCAGAAAAAAGATACTCTCAGGAGATATTGTTATGAAATTTGTGAAGTCAAATGATCAGCTTGCAGATATCTTCACCAAGTCCCTCACAGGTCCTCGTATTAATTACATTTGTAACAAGCTAAGTACATATGATTTGTATGCACCAGCTTGAGGGGAGTGTTAGAATGGAAATAAATATATACATTCCTACTTAGAATAGGAATAGGAATAGGAATAGGAATAGGAATAAGAATAGGAATATGAATCCTAGTTGGAAAAGGATTCCAATGTATTGTCTATAAATAGGGTCTCAATGTAACAATTTAGATACACAATTCAATTATATTTTTTCTCATTTATTTCTCACAGCTGCCATGCAATCTAAGATAGATGCTTTGGTTTAGAACAAGACGTGGGAGGTGGTTGATGTGCCCAGAGGAAAGATTTCCATTGATTGCAAATGGATATATAAGATCAAATATAAGTCTATTGATGAGGTGGAAAGATTCAACGCAAGGCTTGTGGCGAAAGGGTATAGCCAACAGGAAGGGTTGGACTATTAGGAGACTTTTTCTCTTGTTGTTAAGATGGTGACAGTTACGGCTGTCATCGCCTTCGCTGCTATGCCTAACTGGAGTCTACATCAAAGGAATGTTTGCCGTGCTTTTTTTTGCAAGAGGCCAAGAACATACTACACAAAGCCTTCAAGATCAAGGATCTTGCTACTTTGAAGTACTTCTTGGGCATTTAAGGTGTGTAAATCCCAGAAGAGGATTCTATTGTGCCAAAGAAAATACGTTTTAGAGCTTATAGCTTAGCTAAGCTAGGCTTAGCAGGTTCTAAACCTGCATTGATACCACTGGAACAGAATCAATAACTCACAAGCTTGGTGCTTGGAGTATGATCAGCATTATGGAATGAGGGAAGATCCAGCATTGAGTGATGTAAAGGGATACTAGAAGATGATAGGAAAACTGCTCTACTTAACAATGACTAGGCCAGATATAGCCTATAGTGTTCAGACCTTGAGTTAGTTCATGCAGACTCCAAAAAAGTCTTATTTGGAGGCAGCTTACAGAGTGGTGAAGTATGTCGAAAATGAGCATAAACTTGGGACTATTAACTTCAGGAGGTGATGCTTCCTTGACAACATATTGTGATATTGATTAGCAAGCTGTCAAGATTCAAGGAAATAAGTGATAGGATACCTTGTGATGTTTGGTGGATCTTTAATATAATGGAAGTCAAAGAAGCATAACACAGTGGCAAAAAGCTCAGTAGAATCCGACTATAGAAGCATGGTATTAATAGTATCAGAATTTATCTGGCTATTGGTATTATTCAAGTATCTGGAGTTTGCGTTCCTACACCAACTCAGTTGCTCACAGACAGGAAGGCAGCAATGCAGATAGCAAACAACCTTGTGTTTCATGAAAGAACAAAACACATAAAGATTGTCATTTTACAAGGGAGAAGTGCCATAGGGTCTAGTTCATCCAGAGTATGTTCCAACAACTGAGCAAGAGGCAGATTTGTTGACAAAGGGACTTGGAGGAGTTCAACATTATCATTGATTATCCAAGCTAGGTGTTTTGAATGTTTTCCCACCAACTAGCTTGAAGGGGTGTTGAAATGATAATGTGGAAGACAGTGGCATACTTGTAAATACAGTGAACTATGAAGATATTAGTCAGTTAGGCCACTAAGTCAGTTAGATCTCACTTAAGCAGTTAGTTAGTTGGTTTTGTATATATATATATATATATATATATATATATATATATATCATAAGTAGGATTAGATATTTTCTTATCCTTGCATAATTAAGCTTTACTTCTTCAATACCAGCAGTTGATGTTTTGCTCTACGTGTTGACTTCCATATTGATTCCATCGGATCTAGCATTTCATCACACAAATGATGAAGTTTAACTGAGATGGTCAGGGCATGTGAAGAGCATATGCATGGATGCCTTCATGCGGAGGTGTGAGAGGTTGATTATGGATAGCTTCAGGAGAGGTAGAGGTAGGCGATAGGCCAAAAAAGTATTGAAGAGAGGTGGTTAGACAGGACATGACGCATTTGCAGCATATCAATGACATGACCTTAGATAAGAGGTTGTAGAAGACACAGATTATGGTAGAAAGTTAGTAAATAATAGAGTGTTGTCTTGCTTATCCTTCCATACTAGTGGTCGTAGTATTTCTCTTGCAGGTTTCTTGTCCTTCAATTCTGTTACTATCTACTATCTCTTGTACATCGATTATCACACTATTTTATTGTGGTTGCTATTTTTTTCCAAGAATGCATTGTCATTTCTATAGTATTTTCAATAAATTCTTCACTTCTGTTATTTCTTTTTTGATCTGCCTTTCCTTGAGCCGAGGGTAAAACAACCTCTCTACTCTCTAGGTAGGGCTACTCTCCCTTGACCTCGCTTGAGAGATTATAAGTAGAAAATGAAGGCAGAGCATAAGTTGAACATAGTCATTTCTCTTCTACGTACACAACGCATTTTGGCAAATAATAATTGTGGGTTAAGATGTTCTTATTTTTTCCTCTTTTAGTCTGTCTCTTGGGTTGTGAGGTGCTTAGAAAATGTCATACCTTGAAGGACTACTCCCAAAATAAAGAGCTTAACTGTCCTCAGTAAGACCTTCTTTGTAGCTTGTGGTTTGCAGGAAACTTTCTGCATCAACAATAGATTGTCTCATCACTGTTGGAACTTGGAATCGAAAAAAATTGGATTACCTAACAAAGAGCATCATGAATAGGACTGATCATGAATGGTACCTTGAATACTAAACTTGCAGAAACACCAACGATAAAGAGGAAAAATGGCATCACAAAGTCAGCAAGGGTCACTCCAAACCATGGAGAGTGGTTTATGGACGGGAAAGCCTTTCCAGCATCATCAACCAAAATCATTAACTGTCAAACAAACCACATAAAGAAAACTAAGGTGAGAAGGAAGGACATTAAAGTAAGTAAAACAACAAAGAGAAAAAAGCACATGAAATCGCTCAAGACACATCATTTAACAAAGAAGATCAAAAGAAAGGACAAGTCTATAATAGATGCTAGAATCAGAAACAGACACGTTAGAAATTTTCAATTCCCCATCTTTCGTTAAGTTCTACCAATACCCTCCTGGAAGATAACCGCAAAAATTGCATTTTGCATTAGCAATAGAAAAGGTTGCACCTTTCATCCGTATCACTTTGACTTCGAAAATAAAAGGCACTAGTGAAGAGAAAGGTGAAGAGTTAAGAGTATCAAGAAGATATTTTCAGCTACAAAGAGTAGATTGAAATTGCAGAATTGAATTTCTAACATTCGATTTGGTTGATTAGGTGGTGTTTGTGTAAATAAGCACAATTCAGGAAAAATCACAAAAAAGTACAAGGGTGTGTTTTCTTCTCTTCCAATAATTTTGACATAGTGCTTTGCAGGAAAAGCTGTGATCAGGGGTTTCATCAATCATCATAGAGGGTTAAACTGCGAAAAATAAAATAAAACTTTAGAAATGGCCGGCTCAGTCCATCGCCATCGGAAAGAGAAAATTCAGAGGAAGCATACAGCGATGGTAAGGCCTCTAAAGACATCGAGAGAGACTAAACGCTGTTTGGGATCACTGAGCGTAGGTTTTGATACGGCAATCTCGTCCAAGGACGAAGAGACTATTTCTCCATCCCTAGGGTTCGAGTGCGACAATTCTGGCGAAGAAATACAAAGAAGCGGAGCTCGTTCGCCGGAATCTGTGACCACCGTAAGCGAGGACATCCCTCACGCTGTCAAATACTCAGCTAAAGTTAGTTGACTATTCCACCGTCGACTGATTTTCGTGCAAGTGCAACTTCCGACACTATACTTATTTTTCTTTCAAAAGAAATGGAGAGTGGTTAAAAATGTTCATGTAAGCCGAGTAAAGCTTGTTTGGCAGTGATATGAAATTATGAAATCAAATTGAAGTTTTATTTGAATTATAATTTTGGATTTTTTCTATTATATGTTTTTTCATAATAATAATTATAAAAATCTCATAAATTATAAAAGTACTAAAATTATCTCAATTCTTTATACAATTTTATCAAAGAAGTAAAAGTTTAACACTTTTAATTGAAGTTTTTGGATCAAATGTATTATTTTTTATCTTCTAAGAATTTTCAAAAATTTGCTTTGATTCATGTTTTGTATTTATTTTTGACATTAGATCTTAGTTCCCTAGTGTTTTTGAGTTTATGTTTAAAATTTCAAATGATTTGAAGTTGTGGATAAAATTCTACCAGGAATGTTGAAATTTTGAAACTTTGAAGAAATTTCAAGTGGGTCTTGTTGAGTTAGGTTGAATTCGAGCTCAAAAAATGTTGAATTTTGGTATCTAGCTCAGAGGGAAACTACTATTGAAATTTGAGGTGATTTCGTGAAGAATTAAATAAGTTTAAAATTTTGAGAATCGTTAATGTTCTTTATGTGTCCTTGGTGTTCTTAAGAAAGAAGAAGCATAAAGAGTATATTTGATCAAAAAAACTCCATTGAAAAGTGTTAAAAGTTGTTTGGAGTGTAAAAAATGGTTTTGCAAAATCGGAGTTAAAAAAATGGCATGAATGAGCCTTTTCTTTAACAACAATGACATAGATGAGCCAAACTTTTAACGAACGATATAAATGAGTCTTTTCTAAAAGTTTGATAGCATATTTGAGCTTTTTCTCAAGTTAAAATTAGGTACTCCATGCTTTTCATTTTTATTCTTAAAGTTACTTAAGTTTGACTCTCTAAAAACTACTATTTTTAAAAAAAACTACTTTTTAAAAGCTATATTGTTAAAAGGAGACAACAAAAAATAAGGTTTAAACCAAAAAGGCAACATTATCACATGTAGTAAGGCGCGTCATGCACCTAACCTTTAAAAAAAAAACTTGTCCTTGTCCTTATAATGTTGTATGTTGACCATTGCAATTTGCATGCATGATACCGGAGTCGTTTGGTAGAGTGTATTGTTCATATTAGTTATGCTTGCATTAGTTATGTATAGATTATTTCTCATGCATTGTTTGGCTTGTTGTATTAAAAGTAATAGAAATTGTATAAAAATATTTATTTACAAAAGTATCATCCGCAATATAGTGAATAAGTATAAAAGTGTTTTTGAGGGGTAATTGGATCTTTAACCATGATAATGCATGTATTCAGTACGGGCTCTATGCTTTGATAATTAAGGCATATGCCTTAGGCCCCCAATTTTAGGGGGCCTCAAATTTTACCAAGAATAAAGTATGTGTTAATTTTTTTTTTATTATAAAAAATGATTATTTATAATAAAAAGTATTAAAAGAAATTATATTACTTTATTATCTGTGACCCCATTATGTCCCAACTCTTATTTTTATTTAAAATTTATCAACTTATTACTTATATTATGTTATAATGCATATAATGATTGTCTTAGTGAAGTAAAAAATTCCAATGTTGAATTGATAAAATCATATCTTTATAAAAAAATACTAAGTAATAATTTGCATTTGAAAAGTGTAAGAAAGATAAATTTTAAATAAGCACATATGAATGCTTAGATTTTTGGCCTTCAATTGAAATTTCGCTTTAGGCCTTCGATTATGTTGGGCCGCCCCTGCATGTATTAAATCTCTTTGCATTATTAATACCTAAAAATCCATGGTATCAATAATACACTCCTGAATACACAATAGAGTGTATAACTAATGCAAGCACTAGTTATACATACCATTAAAGTGTACCAAACAAGGGATTGCTAATATACAAAATTAATGCATGCGCTATTTTTGCTAATATACAAAAATTAATGTATGCATTACTTTTGCTAATACACTTTACCAAACAACCCAAAGTGACTTTGCCTTCTTTTATGGCCAACTAAGTTTTTCTCGATACTTTAACATATATATAGTATTTTTTATAAGATGCTTCTGCATATTTTTAGTAAGATCAAAAAGTTAAATGTCATTATATATAACCTTTGTATATATAGAGAGAGATTATATTTGGGTATCTATGTTTTACATAAATTACAAAAAAGAATGAAATAAATACTAAAAAGAAAAATCATCCAACAATACGCCGCTACCCACACTTATCTGTTGAACAAATTGAATATATGCATCTACTTGTAGCGCGAAAAGTTCTGTGCATGAACTTAATAAAAAAAAAATTAATGCTAAGTTAAGTTCAACAAAAACAAATATAGCTCTCATATATCAAACCTGATATACGATAATCTAAAAATAAAGTAATTACATAGACTCAATCTGACAATTTCTTCTTCTTCTTTTTTTTATTATGATCACATCAAAAATATGCTTTCTGTCTAAGTAAACCCTCTCCCACCGAAGATATTAAAGAGAGTTCCTCCTTAAGATTTCTTAACCCCTCCACTTTAAAAGGACAAATTTTATTTTTAAAGGCAAGGTGCACGCCGACATGCATCTTACAAGGCTCATATGAAGCAAGGCGCATGTTTGCGCCCTACGTCTTTCGTCCAAATTTTATTTTGAACCTTATTTATTTGTTGCCTTTTGAAATTTTTGCTCAATATTTTTACCCTTTTATCCTTAACTCTTTCTAAAAGTAAGCCAATTAACGGGCTCTTAGTCCTTAGAAAACATATCTGGATTTTTTAATATCATACACCGAGTTTATGTTTTCAAAAACCCTGCAATGCCTTTCTTCACTTAAATGTTGCTCGTCTCATAACATGGAAACGAAACGATTCTAGTTTAGGCAAGTACAACTGTGTAGTTGGGTTCATTCGAAGGCAAAACTTTTCATCCACGTTTGATATAGCATGCATAAATATTCAACTTACTTTTTCGAGTCATATAACTTTCTTCATTTGGTAAAAAATACAAGTCGAGAAAATGAATTTTTTCATGAAACTTACTTTTATCAACGTCATTGCAGGGTGGGGACAAAGAACAAACAGATCCATCTTAATTCTATTGTTGCCTCTAACCAACTTGAAGGTCCCACTTCTCATGGACGTGGATTGGAAAGGCTAATCCAAACAAGCCAATTTAATTAAAATAGCTTTAGTCCCCCTGAACCATCGATGAGCTCGGTTAACTTTTGTGAAGCAGCAGCTAATGTTTCCTCACTTTTGCAGAACGCAAACCTGATATATCTTCTGTGGTAGCTAATAGCCGTCAGAGAAGGGTCCTCTAGTTTTGAGGAATTGGTGTGGAAGAATACACAGCCTGGTACAGCAACCACCCCAGCTTGTTTAATCAGTTCCTCCACAAAGTCAACCTGAAGTTTATCACTTCCACCATTTAAACATATAAAAGCACGCTAAATAACAAGCTTAGTCAAGTTCTTACAGGCCGTATAAAACTTAATCCAAAAAACTGAACCTATTGCTGGCACAACCAGCAGTTCTCTCACTCAATGTTTGTGTCTCCTTGAAGTTTTATACTTTCAAATAAGTTTCTAAACCTTGATGATCAACTAATATAAACCCAACTTCAGGTTGGTTGGAATGGAAAAGTAACAACAACAAACCCAGTATAATTCCACCTGAGAAGGGTATAGTGTACTAACACCTTACCCCACCTGAGAAGGGTATAGTATACTAACTAACACCTTACGTTAGGTATAGTGTACTAACACCTTTCTCCAGTTCTCTAAAAGATAAAAATCTCCGGAAAGTAGAATCATCATACAAGACCATATATTGTTTCTTCAAATTATCTCAACACACAAGCACAATTGAGGTAATAAACTGATATTTTGGAGTCAAATACACTTTAATCCAAACTCCGACAATTTTGTAACAAGTAAAGATTAAGGTCCTCTTAAGTGAATCAAATTTCAAGTAGCATTTCTTGGTTGAGCTAAGTTCCTGATCCTAACAAAATTAAATCCTATCATCCTTCCTTCTCTTCCTCCAACAACCCCCTCTCCCCCGGGTTAAAAAGAAAGAAAGTAAAAAGAAGATTTCTTGTCCCTTTTGAACCTTCTGATACCAATTAAATAGGACAGTCCTAATGTAAGGATTTCTATTATGGAAAATAGATATTCATGCTTGAGATGATAATTGAAGAAAGATATTTTGAGAGTATTTACATCAGAAAGTGTGCATGTCCGGGGAAGCTCCATGAATAGGAAAAAGGAACCCTTAGGCATGACGGAGACCTGGAAACCAACTTCTGTAAGCAACTGAGCCAAGTAATCTCTTTTTGATTTATAGTCCTGAGCACCAAAGAAGTGAAGATAGATTAACTAATACGTTGGAAAGGAAACACCAGTAGAGCTACTAATTGCGAGAAAATTTACTTGTCTCAATGCATCGAAGTACTCGGGGGAACTTCTCAAAGCTGTCAAGGCAGCTTCCTGGAAAGGTGCAGGAGCAGAGTCTGTAATTTTAACATGGATGTTCCTGATTGCAGATGCAAAGTAAGCTGGGCATATTGCCCAGCCAATCCTCCAACCTGAAATCATGAAGATAAATAAGAATTTGATAAATCAACCTACTTACAGAGGTAGGAATGACTTGAACATGCTGGCATTGGAAGCAGGATATCAAATGCTTACCAGTCACACTAAAACTTTTTGACAAGGAAGATGTGATGATGGTCCGCTTCTGCATTCCTGGAAATGTGGCAACTGATGTGTGCCTCTCCCCATCAAAGGTTATATGTTCATATACCTATGAAGTAATTAGATGCTTTAGCTATTAGAGAGAGCACACTTCTGATTATTTGATTATGACTTCAACACTTTCTCAAATCGCAAACCTGCCTTATGAAGTAATTAGATGTTTTAGCTATTAGAAAGGGCAAACTTCTGATTTATTTGATTATGTCTTCAACACTTCTGCAAGTGTGAAGCTGCCTTATTAAGAGAAAAAGCAAGAAACTTGTTAACCATAAATTAACATAATATCTTCTGTATGTGTCTACAACCAGGGAGTAACACTGTTGACGCATGCAACATCCATCCAAAGTATGAAGGTTGAAGAAACACGCCTACTAAGGGAAAAAGGGTCAAACTAACAAGATAAGACATTGTTCTTCTATTGATACTTCACCAGAAGTTTTTTAGGAGTGAAAAGTTTTAGCAGTGCAAATTGCATCTCTCTTTCTATTTTTCTTCTCTTTTCTTATGGGGTTCACGGTGGAGTAGTAAATATAAAGTTCATTCTGCAGATTAGCTTGAACAAGGGACTGAATATACTTATTTGTTACTTCTCAAAGAATTCTTCAGATTAGGTTGAACAAAGAACTGAATATACTTATTTCGTTGCTTTCCGTTTTCTTTGAAAAGCGCAAGATGTGTCAAAGTGAAGCAAACCTCATCTGTTACAACTAGAATATCCCAGGTCCGGCAAGCTCCAGCAATAATCTCAAGCTCATCCTTTGTGAAAACCTTTCCAGTTGGATTGTGAGGGCTGCAGCATATCCAATGGTAAAATTGATTATCTGTTTAAAATCTTCTTCGTCTAGCATGTTGTACACTATACATGCAACTACAAAACTGAACCTTGTCAATTATTGGTTCGACTAAAAGAACGAAAAGCTTATGATTTCCTGAAACAGAACATGAGTAATGAGAATGTAAGCATCTTTGGCACAATAATAGTAGTGTGATACCTGAATAATCAAGTGAGTCAACCTGAGGTGATTTGAAGCAAAACTCTACCATTTGTGTCTATTGTTTAATCCAGATAACTTCTAGTACATAAGTCAACCCATTAGCTTTGTGGAAATGTAAAGGTTTTTTCCACATTGTTGTCAAATTAAGCTAACAAATGAGTGGAGGACTAACAGCTTCTGTGGCAAAATGTAGAAGAAAGAGCAGAAGTCCACAAGAATTAGGTACAAAGTTGAATCAGAAACTTTTACCTGTTGAGGACAATAGCTTTTGTCCTGGCAGTAAATGACTTTGCTAGTTTATTTGGATCCAGACTCCAATAAGGGGGATCAAGTGCTACATACACCTGTGCATGGAGAAATACAAGTTACAATCAATGGTAGATAGATGGATGTACAATTTATAACCTAAATGAAGGCTTACTGGGACCCCGCCAGCCAACCTAATGCATGTTTCATATGTTTCATAGGATGGATCGAATAAGATGACTTCATCACCCTGGTTTATTACTGGACAAATTAAGAAATGAAAGCAGTAATTATATGATTTGATTCTCAAAAACAAAACAAAGTACTTAATTGAGATCAGTTTGTAAGCTACTTGCAAACATTGCGGCAGCAAAAGCCTCAGATTGACCACAACATACGACGATATCAGTGAGGGGATCGACATCTAGGCCATGCATTTGTTTGAGTTGATAAGCGAGGTAATCACATATTGCTTGAACATGCCTGTACTGATTGAAGTCAGAGCGGATAGCGGAAATGGCAGCGTCTTTAAGGTAGGAAGGTGCAGGGAAATCAGGGAAGCCTTCGGCGAGGTTGACGGCATTGCGTCTTTCGGCAAGATAAGAAAGTTGTTGTATGGGTGAACTTGTTAGCGTTTTCGCTACTGAAGAAAGCTTCTGCTCCATCGATCTTATCTTATCTTCTTGCAATTTTATTTACACACTTATGTTAATGTTCGAATTCTATCCTTTTGTCAGTTTGTGGCCGGCAAGGTAACTAGCTGATAACTTGTTTAAAGTACGTCCCTATTGTTTTGCAGCCTAGGTCTCATTTTAACTCTCCAAAATAGTAGTTGCAAAGTCTTAAAGTTAAGAGCCTTATCTTTCTGTTGTGATTGGAATAGAAACAAAGACCGGAATAGATAAGTGATAAATCTGGTCTTTAATAAGTGACGACGGGTAGCTAAGTAGTTGCAAATTGGATTGGGTTAGTGAAAAGTGGGTCTGGGTTACAATAACAAAAGAAAATAGTACTTAAAATTTGATTTTGGATTTGGATCCCACACAAGTTGAACCCAACAACTTTCACGAGCTTTATAACGTGTTTAGTAGGTGCATGTGGTCTTGTTTCTCATTTGCATTCTTATGCCCATTGGTAACCATATGTACTCAAACTTTGCTACTTCTGATTATGGAAAATGTTTTCAAGAGAGGTAGCAACCCTTTATGCAACCGGTCCATGGGTGGAACCAAAGCTGCAAAATAACAGATGCTCATACGGATGATTTGAAGCAAAAGCTGAAATTGCATTGTGGATTATGGATATGCATCATGTTTCTGTTTTGTTACAAATTACAACCCTTTCAGCATTTTGTCACACAAGAATTTTGTCATATCAGCTGTGTATAACAAATACAAGTCAATAAGCAAACCAGTAAACCAACTTGCATATCATCTCTCTGTCCGTGAGATCTGGCCATGATACCTAAACTCGCTTTATCTTTTTTTTTTTTTTTATAACCATGGTATCCACCAAGGCTAGAATAAAAAGATAAAATCACCTAGTGTTTTGTGACTAAAGTTACTTTACCTTTATGGCCATCATGATTTTTTTCTTATTGTTACTATCACTTCCTCTGAAAAATCCTGTTGCATCCGATTGGTTTCTCTTTTTACATTTTCAACTGTTCAGGAGTACTTTGATTTTTTTCTAAATTGGACACTTCAGGTGAGAATTAGTTGCCTCCCCACAATCAAAAGTGTTTCGTCAAATGGACCAAGACAATAGAATAGGACGCAGCAGAATTTATGAAAAGAAGACCGACATAGATACAAAATCATGCTTTTGTCATTTCTACATTTTACCCCCAAAAGAAATATTTCATGTAGTAGGTGCATCACAAAATAATGACAGAGAACAATAATCGAAGTTAATGCATAACTGAAAAGGAATAGCTCGGTTACAATGAGAAAAACGTATCAGGGTTCTAATATTCTCTAAAAGTTGAATAAAGAAGAACAAATATAGAGCAAGCCCTCCTTACCACATCATCCTCACTTCTTTGACTTCTTAGATCCCCTGCAAGGGCAAGTCTTGTTAAATTTGTTCTAATAACCACCAAGAGAAAACACACAGCATGTTTGTGGAGAACTTACTGGGCTGACTGGGCTTGGGTGGCTGCCGCTGCTGCAGGTTGTACTGGCCTCTCCCCTGGTCCCTGAGAATTGGAGAAAATACAAGCTTAACTCCATGCACTGTCAATTCTACGTAAGACAAATTTGTTGACAACTAACAAACAAAATCATGCAAAAACAACTAGCTCTCCTCTCAAACATGAGAAAACGCCAACTAAATTTACAAATTATTACCTGAGCCAAACGCTCCTCCCTCCTAGCAAACTTTCTTTCCCTACTTGCTTTGTTCTTTGCCCTCCTGGCCTCAAATTGGTCGGACAAGGTCTTCTCTCTTGCCTTTTCAGCCTTTGTTTTGTGAATGTTTTCCATTAGCACACGCTTGTTCTTGAAAACATTACCCTTCACCTTCATGTACATGTCATGATACATGTGCTTGCCAATCTTCTTCAACTCCCTGTACTTGCGAAGCAAGCGCCTAAGGACTCTCATCCTCCTCATCCATAGCACCTTTGTGGGCAACCTAGCATCTCAAGTACCCTTGCGCTTACCTAAGAAAAGAGTCCTCAATATCAGGAGTCACCGAAACAAACTTCAGCAGCAAAATTTTCATTAAAAGATAAGATTAGGAGCAATGGCATTGTTAAAGCAAGGTTAACATTTCCTCATGCAATATCAATCTCTCTGAAATGAATTATCAATAAACAAATTAATTTGGTCAAAACGCAAGGCAAGCTTAAGACTAAAACATAAACCACCTTATGAAGAGAAGTAGTATCTCAAAATAAAAGGCATGCTCCAAATACAATATGATAGCAGTTGTTTCAAAGAGTAGGACTTACCATATCCAGAGTGACGGCCCTTCCTCTTTGCTTCTTTCATTCTGCGGGCACGAGATCTTGAGTGTATTTTGGTGGGTTTCCTGATGATGAAACCATCCTTGACCAACTTTCTGATATTTTGCCCTGCACTCAATGCATAACAGGGGAATTAGAGGCAACCAATTTTTTTAGAGAGTCTGAGAAATATATCATTAAATCATACTGTAAATAGGAATGTAATTAAAGCAATATGGTCATATATTTTCTATGAACTCCAAAATGTTAAGATCATTTAAGTTCACTGATAAAGAAAATAATGTAATACCAATCACCCACATTTCCAATTCATATTCATATTATAACAACACCAAAAACTAACACCGGTATCTTTTTTGCAGTTGTTAAAAAAAGGTCAGGTATCTTCTAAACAAAGTCTAGTATCTTGAACAACCAAGTGACAGTAAACCATTCCTTGGTCATATATGAAAAACAGGGAAGTTTGATTCAAAAAACTAATCCTCAATCTCAAACTAGTATACATGAGAGTGAGACAACATTTCACTTCAACACTCCAAAAAATTTGTAACATTTCTCCTGAATGAATAAATTTGTGAAAGATCGAATTTCTAGTGTGGGAAGATGTAAAATTTGAAACATAATTCTGAAGAAATAAAAAGTTAGTAAAGAAAAAAGAACGTACGAGAGTTGGCCATGGAGATTTCGTTGCCTTCATTGGGGTCAAGCCAAACCTTGCCCCTCCCACACTTGAGGACGCTGGCAGCAAGCCGCTTCTGTAGCTTCAACGACACCATCTTCCTCTCCCTCCCTGCAGTGCTGATAATTATACTTAAATGCGTTAGGGTTTTATAAAAGCCGTCCAAGGCAAGGCATTGATGCTCCGACTTACAGTTCATGGGCCGAAGTGGGTGACCAAAAAAATAGGGAAAAATTATGCAATTATAATAGGGTAATATTCATAAATCCCACTAGTTTAGGTCTTAATTACTAAGACTCTCTACAGTTATAAATATTACTTCATCTATCATAATTTATGCTTATGATATATGAATTTGAATCCATGAGATACATGTATCTGCAGAGTTGATAATTAATTCTGAAAATTTAAATTAATCAAATTTCTTAACTGTAATGACCCTCCTGGTCATTTCTGTATCTTGCCTTCTGTGTGTCGTTTAGAGCATTCCTGTAGCGACCCCAAGTTATTTATGACTTCTTTGGGTACCGATTCGGTCACACAGTCGCTCGTTTGGTTTTGGTGCGAGTTTTAGTGTTTTGGAGCTTCTGAATCTTGAACGATCATTTTCGATCAAAAGTTCAAGAAGACCACCTCAGAATGGAATTCTGACGATTCCATCAGCTCCGGAAGGGTCGTTTTAGGGTAGTAGCATGGTCAGCATGACTCCCGAGGTTTTCAGTGTGAGTTGGTGCGATTAGGCGTTTTAGCCTTTGAATTTTGGCCTAAGGTTGACTTTGGTCAACATTCTTGGAAAACGCGCTCGGATGAAAATTCCGTCAGCGCGGTTAGCTCCGGAATGTTGAGTTTGGTCTAGAACAACCTTTTGTTTGACTCCCGAGGCCTCCGGACTCATTTTGAGCTCCTCGGTGAATTTTGGTTAAAATGGCTATTGGAAGTGGGACCCACTTTTTATCGAGATGACCTCTGATGGAAATTTCTACTGCACCGTTGAGTTTGGACTGTCGAATTTAGTAGGGTAGCATATCTGTTTTATTTTTGTCGGGTTCCGAACGAATTCCGAACCCTCCGTCGGAGTTTTTTTTTAGTGCAGAAAATTGCAGAAATTCAGCAACATTTATAATCTTTTAAAGGGCATAACTCTCTCATTTCTAGCCCAAATTTAGTGATCCAAAGGTCCATCTCGTGTGGTTTTTCGCAAGGAACGCGTGGGTGAGCTCGGAAACTGATTTGGGGTCCCCGTTTGAGGTAATTTTCGTAAAATGCCTGCTGCTGCGACTGGTTTTGTGAGTTGGATTTTGGATTTTTTTGAGACTTGTTTTCTCAGTCATTTTAGGTCCGATTTCAGAAATTCTTGCGGCTAACTTGAGTGATTTTTTGAGGAGAACGTGTTGGTGTGGTTAGTTTTCGTATTCAAAGCTTAGGTAAAAAGTTGTGTTTTAGCTGCTGTCTTCGCCATTTTCGGGCTGAAATTTTGAGGAATTTTAGAAGCTGATTTCTTGGTCATTTTAGGTCCAAAATTGGTGATTCAAGAGCCTAGATTGTGGGGTTTTTCGTGAGGATCGTCATGGCATGATTGGTTTTAGCATTTGGACCCTCGTTTCTGGTATTTTCTGGTAAATAGCTGTTGCTATTATTGTTCTTTTTTAGTGTGTTTTGGGTGTTTCGTTGTATGTTCGTGTTGGACTATTCCGAGCCCCAAATTGTGTTTCATTTTGGAACACAAATTCGGGGAGGTGTTTAATAACCTATTTTTGGGGTTAATTTCGGGGTTTCCAGTGCGGGCCCCACTTTCCCCGTTTTGACCCCGAAATTGGTCTGTCTCCGTTTCTTGCGATTTTAGTGTCTAAATGATCGTAATAACGTTGTGACTCTATTTTTGATAGTGTGTCAGCGTTTCGAGGCTGTTCGGAAGGGGAAAACTCCGAAGAAGTGACTTTTGGAGCACGCGTGGTCGGCCTATAGGTAGGCTACGGTTTTCCTCTCTTAGATTGAGCTTGAGAGTGTGAATGCATGTTGATTAGTTGGGATTTGGGTTGGTTGTTAGTGAATAATGCATAGGTGTTTAGAAATCATGTTTCGGCCTTTTCGGATTCCTCGTTAATGATGAGTATGCTTGGTATTATCAATTGACCCTCCTTTCTATGTGGAGTACTTGTATGTTTAATTATTATTTATTTGAAGCATGTTGGGCCTTAGTTTAGGTTTGACTAGGGCTTGCCTTAGAAATTTATGATTAGGAATTGATAGGCGTTAGTTTTGCCCCGACGTCGCTCGGTCGACTTAGATCCCTGTAGACTGGTGTAGCAGACTAGAGTCTGATAGTTTGAACCTTAGCTAGGCGATACGCTTACTCCGATGATAGTTATCTTTATTTTTCCCCGATATTGTGGCTTCATGAGGTACGTCAGCGACACTGGTTCTGATTTGCGATTTGAAGTTGGTTTTCATTCGGTTCCAAGGACTTGCATTGATTGGCTAAATGTAGACGGTGTTCCACGGACATTTTGAGCATGGATCGATTAGGACTCTTTCGGCAACGACAGTGGCACATTTATAGAGCATCCGGTTCGAGGTCCGGCCTCTATTGTTCAGATACTTATATAGAGCATCCGGTTCGAGGTCCGGCCTCTATCACTTGGTTACTTATATAGAGCATCCGGTTCGAGGTCCGGCCTCTATCGCCTTGACACTTATATAGAGCATCCGGTTCGAGGTCCGGCCTCTATCGCCCAGATATCTGTACAGAGCATCCGGTTCGAGGTCCGGCCTCCGTACTGTCAGATTCTATTATTTGAAGTTGAGGTTCTGGTTTGATGTTCTTTGTGCTTGGATTCTCATAGGCATTTTCTATTTAGCTATAGTTTTCGTGGTACTCGCTTGGCTGGGGTTCGTTCGGGTTTTTAATTTAAACTTGCGCACAAGTGTACCTTCTAGGCTTATGGGGGTCCAGCTAGGTGTAATTAGCTTGTTGATTACTGTAGTTAGTTCTTTCTACAATTGTGTGCATTCCATTGTTAGTTAGTTTTCCGTTCTTGACCTCTGTTTGTGTTATTCCTTCTTTTCATATTGCTTTTACCTTTCAAGTTCAGTCGGCCTATGATGCCTACTGAGTACCTGTTGTTTTGGTACTCATGCTACGCTCTGCATCTATTTCGTGATGCAGGTCCGAGCACCGATGGCGGCGTTGATCCAGCTTGGAGTAGTCTGATCCGGAGACAGGGGTGAGCACATGGCGTTCTGTACTATTTCAGTCTCCATCTGTATATATAGACTTGTCTTTTGCCTTTCGAGACAGTCGAGTCTCTGTAGTCCACTTTTGGGACTTGTACTCTTTTGTTAGTAGCTCTGTACTAGTGACTTCCAGGTTTTGGGAGGGATCTTTATTTGTATTTATGTTTTGGTTTGCGCCCGCCTGTTTTATTGTTATATTAAATTTTATCTACTCCTATGTAGTTTCTGCCCTCAGACCCATTACTTGTTGTTCCGGATTACGGGTCGGCTTACCTACTGGTGGGTTATAGTAGGTGCCATCATGGCTCGAGGAAATCGGGTCGTGACATTAACAAAAGACGGATATCAAGGTGTATTTATGTTTGATTAATTTCATTTTATTATTCTTTGAAATAATAAATTAATCAATATTATTAATAAAAGATTAAAAAACATGTATATTTTTGTCATTAATATTATTTTATTACTCTTCAAATAATAAATTCATTATTTGTTGTATCTATTATCAATATATGTTGTATCCAACAAACTAAACACTTAGATACATGAGTATCATACAAGTACATTCATATGTATAATAAAAGTATCTAATATTATTTTTGTGCATTTGTTATGTATCTATTATTAATTTCATGTATCTATTTATATCATCTAATATTTAATTTCATGTATCTATTTATATGATCTGATTTTAATTTCATATATTTTTTATATGTATCTATTATTAATTTGATGTATCAAGTATCAATTTCATACATTATATTCAAAACATATATCTAGGATACATTGTAAGCATATACATATAACGTGTATCTAAATATGAAATGTTACAGAGACACATGAATTTAGAAACAAATTACGACGGTAGATTAGTATCTGTCTTATCATTAATCCCAAAAAAAAGTAATAAAAAAAATATCAAAATTCTTCATTCTTTTCTAAGCATCTGATATTTTTTCTAATAGATACATATAATCTTAACTTCGCTACACGAACTCTTAACTAAATACATATAACATTGTTGCACTTGATGTGTACTTAATTACTTATTTCTACTACCCAACTAAAAAACGACAATCAATAACTTCCCATTTTGTATAATTGATTGCGGGTCGTGCTAATCGGGTTAGCAAATTCTGTAAAACCTCCCACTCTTCCGAGTGAGCAATTTTTTGGCAATGGCAGAAGTCTAAAACTCTGAACTTTAACCTCTCCGACTTCCAAAACAATGGCCATTTCTCTCTTGGCGCAGTTTAGGTGACCTAACGTGCGCCACGCCTGAAAATGGCGAGGGGACGAGGGAAGAAGACTAATACTATCATCGGAGATAAAGTAAGTAAGATACAACTAGCAAAAGGTCAGGATATGGTAGGGCACAGTACTAGGGTTTCGATAGAACAGTGGCTTGCATTACAGGGTGCCAAAACCCCAACTTAAAATGCTAAAACCCCGATAAAAAACAGTACGATTATGCCGGAATTGACATGCCTAGGGAGTACGATAAGCCAGTCCAAGGAGAAGGTTTCGAAATTGAGGAAAATTACGGGGGAAATGGGTGAAGAGGTATCAGAGAGGAAGTGGGCAAGCCTTTTCAAAGGTAATAGACTCGCTGCACAAGGAATGACACTCTAATATGTGGCACCAATAGTGCGAAATGGAAAATAGTGGTGGAATTGTGTAAAGTTGAGGTGGAGCTGGAAACGCAAAAGTGGGAACAAGTATTGATCCTCTATGTGGTGGGGACTGAACCTACCATTGCGACACTTGAAAGGTACATAGAAGCTAACTACATTGTGAAACCTAAAGTTTACTATCATAATGATGGGTACTTCCTTGTAAAGTTCACTACGCTAGAAGATAGAGATGAGGTCTTTTATGCAGGGCCTCATACGCTGAATCAAAAACCCATCATTGTGAAAAAATGGACACCTAATTTTGATTTTACTAAGGAGGTAATCCAGACTATTCCTATATTGGTTAAGTTCCCATACTTACCATTGAATTATTGGGGTGTGCAATCACTATGCAGAATTAGGAGTGGATTGGGTATTCCAATTTATATTGATGAGTGTACCACACAGGTGGATAAAATCTCCTATGCTAGACTACTTATTGAGATGGATATTACTCGAACCTTACCTACGGAGATAAAGGTAGAGGATCCTAATGGTAGAAGTTTCAAGCAAGTGGTTAAGTATGAATGGGTACTAAGCTATTGTCGTACTTGTCTGATCATAGGACATACATGTAAAAGAGATGATGCAGAGATTAAGGCTAAGCCAAAGCAAAATAAACAAAAAATAGAGTGGAAACAACGTGTACATGTGAAGCAAGGAGTAGATGAGGAGCAAATTGAGAATGGTTGCAGTGAACCAGAATGCAACCAGAGGCCTAGAAAAGAGATAGTTGCTGAGGAGTAGAATCAAATGAATCAATGGAGTGCAGTGAGGGGAAAATCTGCAGCTAAAAGTGGGATACAACAGGAAGACAACCAATTAATAATTTCAAATGATTTCAGTGTATTTCATAACCATGATACAAGGTTTATGGCAGGAGGAGGTAGAGATAAATGTGGTAGCAGTGGAGAGACAGAAAGTAGTACCTTTAACCCTCAACAATGCAGTTAGTAGCATGGAATGTTAGGGGACTGAATAAAGTTCATAAGCAGAAGGAGGCCAAACTGTTTATTAGAACGAATAATGTTAGTATCATAGCTCTTCTTGAACACAAGATTAAGGACCAGCAAATAGTTAAGGTTATGAAAACAATTGCACCAGGGTGGAGAAGCATAGATAACAATATTTGCAGTAATAAGGGGAGAGTATGGATATTATGGGACCCTCAAGTTATTAAGTGTGACCCATTAATAATTGATGAACAATTTATTCACTAAGAAGTAAAGATCAGGGCTTTAAACTGTAAGTTTTGTTTTACTACTATATATGGTTTACATACCATTGAAGCTAGAAGGAGTTTATGGGGAAAGCTGAGAAACATTAATTCAAGTCAACAGGAACCTTGGATATCTATGGGGGACTATAATGCTATTCACAGAGCTGAAGATAGGATGATTGGAGCTACAGTTCATGAAGGGAAACTAAAGACTTTGAAGATTTTCTTATTGACACAGGCATGACAATACTAAGACATAATGGAAAAGAGTTTACTTGGACAAATGGGCACACTTATAGTATAATTGATTGGGCTTTGGTGAATGCTAAATGGATGCTTGATATGCAATTCACAGAAGTGAAGATATTAGATCCAGGATGTTCTGATCATTCCCCACTTTGTATTACACTGATGCAAGAAGAGGATATTAGGCATAAGCCTTTTAAGTTCCTAATCCATCTGACAAAACATGAGAATTTTCAGGAGATTGTACAGAGAGCATGGAAACAAAGACCTAGTAATGGGACAATGTATAAAATATGGCAGAAGTTACGGAATGTGAAAAGAGGTTTGAAAGAACTAAATAATGTTGCATTCTATGGGGTACATAGTAGAATAAGAATGTATAGGCAATATTTGAAGGATGTACAGAGTACTATGAGAAAACCAGGATAAGCACAAGATAACATTAAGCTAGAGAAGGAGGTTAAATTGAATCTGGAAAAATGGATGAATATTGAAGAAAACATCATGAAGCAGAAATCAAGGGTACAATGGTTATAGCTGGGAGATGGAAACACAACATACTTTCATGCTAGCTTGAAGAATAGAGAAGCTCAGAATAGGATCACAAGCTTAATCACAAATACAGGAAGGACTATTACTAGTAGAGTTGAGATTGAGGAAGAAATTACAGGTTTTTACAAGAAATTATTGAGATCTTGTGCCACTCAATTACCTGCGGTAAACATAAGGGTAATGAAAGATGGTTCAGTTTTGAATAGAAGCCAACAAAGTCACCTGATTGCACCTGTGAGCAGAAAGGAAGTGGTTATGGCATTGCAGGGTATAAATGACAACAAAGCTCCTGGATGTGTTGGTTTTAATGCATATTTCTTCAAGCAGATTTGGGGATAGATAGGAAAGGAAATTACTGATGCTGTCCTACATTTCTTCTGTTGACACCAAATTTTGGTTTGATGTTTTTAAAGTTAATACTTTTTAGTATTTTATTTTTTAAAAAGTTCAAAATACATGTTTTACAATTTTAATGCAATTTGTTGATAATTATCCTTATTCTCAAAGTATTAGGATTTTTATTGGTTAATTCTGTTTATATTATTTGTGACAGCCGGTTGAATACGTTCAAATATTTGTTCATTTTTTATAAAATCATTATTTCTGTTAAATTGCATTTTTTACATGTCATTTGTTACATTCATTACATTTTTCATATTCATTTTATCTATAACATTTGTTAGTATTCATTTTGATATTTTGCACAGTCCATAAATTTATTCTGATATAGATAATATTTTATACATAGATATTTTATTAACAGGTGGTTTTGGCCCACGGTTTTAAGATAGTGATATTATACTATTGATAGTTTTCAATGTCCTATTTTATAATAGTTTGCTCATTAGGTTAAAGGTGGTGGATAAAATTTTTAGGGGTGTAATTTAGAGATTTTTATTCTTTAATTATTCAATATTTTCCGGCAAGTCTCCGGAGTTCCGCCGAAATCTGGCGAGTCTACCCCTAAAACCCCTTTGTTTTTCTCCTTTTTCCAGCAGCTCACCACCACAACAGCTCCATCAACCCAACCAGAAAACAACCCAAACACACCTTCATTCTCCAACATCAACAGCCACCTCTCTTCCCCACTCTTCCGGCGAAGAACACCACCGGAAAACAACCCTTTCTCCCTTACTGACCACCGAACCAGACCCTTTTTCAAACCAGCTCACACCCTCACTGTTCTCCCTCTTCTCCGACAAGCTCACACAACCAGCAAACTCTATTTTCTCCGACCGAAAGCCAGACCCACTTCTTTTTCGTCCTCTGTTCCACAACCTAAAATGAACCAGTCCTCCACCACTATCAAAATAGCCGCGAAACTCCAAGCTCCAGCGAACGAAGCTGATGGAACCAAACACCATTGTTACCATCTCTTTTTCCAAGCTTCAATACCCCTCCAGCAAACAGGTTTCCTTTTATTTTTATCTTTTATTATTTTTATTTTATTTGTTCTCTGCGTTGTTCTCTTTGCTTGTTGTTATTTATTCACTGTAATTGTTGAAATTGATTTGTATATTGTTATTATCATGTTCCAGAAAATTAGAGTTCTCTAAGCTTATTATGTTTCTTGTTAAGTAAGAGTTGCTTTTATTTTATTGCATTGTAGTATTTTCTGTTAACTTCGTCTCTATTGTATTTTAACTTCGTCTCTATTGTATTTTATCTTGGTTTATTTTTACTTAGGCAATTTTTGCTTCTTTAATTTGTTTGCACATGACTTCTCTTAAGCTATTATTGGGATTTATTACGTGCATTTTTATTTTTTTTAAGATTTTCAACAAGTTACGTTTCCAATCATTATCATTTGATTATTTTTATTGTATTACTCCTTTTGTTGTGTTGATATTATTTTAATGTTGCATACTATGTTATACTGTTCTTGTTAGCCGCATATAATTGTTGTTGTTAGGCTGCTGTTATTATTTCCTATTATCTCTTATTAGTTTTATACAATTTGATGCTTGGAAAAATAATTAAAATTGGCCAATGAGAAAATATTAGTCGATTTTGGAGGCCTCCCCAATGTTAAAAGACGGAAATTTAGTTCATATTTATATTCTTTATATGTTAGAATTGGCCGATGAAGAAATTACTGTCGATCTCCAAGACCTCCCATTTTAATGAGACAGGTTTTTATTTTTAAGTTATTATTTGATTTATTCATTTTTATTCATATTTATTTATTTCTAACACTTTTACTAAGTGTCTTTACAGGTACACGGAGTTACTTCCCATTGAAGCTATTCGAATGAAGTTCGAATTATACTTTTTATTCATTATTTTGTATATATTGACGTTAGGCAAACTTAAGCCGTTTCTTATTTGATTATTTCATTTTATTTCTTGTGTGTATTGCATGTTTATTTTAATTTATATTGTTTTTATCTCCTCCTCAATTTTAAAAAATGAATTTAGTCGGGACGCACAATTGTGGATTTCGAAGGATGCCTAACACCTTCCCTTCGGAATAACTTGAACCCCTTACCTAGAATCTATTGATTTCGTAGACATTTTTTTAATTTTATTTAATAATTGGTTTCCAAGTTTTCCTAAAATTAGGTGGCGACTCCCTTTTACCCCCTTTTTTTTTTTTAAAAAAAAATCTTTTCATTCTTTTAAAAATTGATAACTATTTTTTGGTGAGTCACCGCGTCATTGCGCCTCTCAAAAGATGTCAATAGAATGACGACTCCACTAGGGATATAGAGGTTCTAACCATTATGGGTTCATTTTTTCAAATTGAGGAGACTATTATTTTACTGTGTTATTTATTATATCTTGTATATTTTGTTGATTATTTGCATATTGTACTCATTATTTATTCATTATTTTTGTACATTATTGTTGCATTCATGACATTTTCCGACAGTTATGTATAGTATATTAAGAACGGTTTTTGTGTAATCGCAGTCGGACTGTTTGTACTCGACCCTTTTTCGGAATGATCGACAATTTATTGATTCGTCATACGTCCAATAGTTGTCGTGAGTTCCAACCTAAGTTGTCCGCTTGGGTTCTCATTTCAATGGGATACATAGGCGCCATAAGGGCTCGGTCATGTTTCCTGTAAGCTTTCCATTATTTCAAAATGAAAACTGGGGCAAATTTTTTTGAGGAGGTCTCCAAAATTTTTACAAAGGATATAGTTGTTACAAGATTAAATACCGGAGGTTGTTAAAGCTATAACAGGGGCAAAATTTTTAAAGAATGCTCTCAAAAATTTCACTAAGGTTGTACTCAAACTCTAGATTTATGAGGCATCACTCCGAGTTGGTTTGTATCTTTTGCATTAAATTTTGTACGTGATGTATATTTATTGTATATCTTTTGATTTTATTTGTCTCACATTTCATTAAAAAGGAATTGTATTGTTTGACATTTTTAAAGTTTGGGTGGTCCGCCCTTCAATGTGACTCATTCATTTTTTACTTTTGTTACTTTTTCTTTAATTAATAAAAAGTTTTTTTTGTTAAATTTTGGTGGTCCGCCCTTTAATGTGACTCACTGATTTTTTCATTCTTGTTTTCTTTAAATATTAAAAAAGTATTTTTTGTCAAATTTGAATTGCCCGCCCTTCAATGTGGCTCATTGGTTCTTTATTTCATTTTTTTTTCTTTCGAAAAATTCATTTGTTATTCAAAAATATTTTTTATGTCATATCTGAACGAACTACGTAAATCTGATTCTCATCAATGAGATACGTAGGCAGCCCCCATTGGGTTTGATATTCTTTATTCTTTTAATGTTTATATTTTTGAAATCATTTTTTGACTTGGTTGGTGCCAACACAGTTCAAGTGTGTGTGTGAAAAATAATTTGTACAATAGAGAAGATTGACTACTTGTTAAACCATAAATTCTTTTGGTACCTCTCATTCATACTTTTGTTACACTTGAAAATATTCTCTTGTATACATTCAAGATTAGAACAAAATCAAATTCATTGTTTCAGGTGCATTGTGTGGTGAACTTTTGATTAAATTCAATTATGTTGTTTCGTTGATCTAGAACTTGGTGTGAATGTTGTTGAGGCGAAATTTTGAGTAATGTTTGATTTGAAAATGATTGTAGGCCTTCTTTGACCCGTTTGAACCTTTCAAAGCCTACCAAATGACATTAATCCTTAGATGTCCCACTTTGAGCCTTAAGCCTTTTTCTTTAGACAACCACATTTTAGCCTATACCCTTATTGAGTTCTTATACGCACTATCCCTCTTTTGGCCTGACTTTCTTGAGCGCACTTAAGATGTGCAATGTTACAAAAGAAGATCCAAAGTTCAAATCTGTCAAAGAAAAAGAATACAAAGTCCCTGAGAGTCAAAAATACAAAAATGACTTCAAAGAAAGAAGAAAAAGTTCAAAATTCCCCACAAGTTCAAGCAAGCAAAATTGCAACAAAAAAATATACTCCAAACAAAAAGGAGATTGTTCAAAAGATGATGAGAAAGGGAAAAGCTTAGACAAGCAAAGCTCCAAAAGAAGTAAAAAATACAAAATAGAATGGACAACAAAGAGGATCAAACACTAAAAGCGTACCAAACGTTGAAAGCACAAATTCAGTGCAATGCTCAAGAAAGAATTAAGTCACTTTTATCCCAAATGACTATCCTACCCATTTCTAAGCCTATATTACAAGCTATTAACAAGCCTTACATGATTTCAGTTCAAATGTTCTCACATTAGTAGAGATTTACATGAAGGCCAAGCCTATGATATCACAATTGCATGCATTGAATTTTTTTTTTTTTAGCGTGAGTGGATTTTGTTAAGTGTCCCCAAATCAATACACTTTATATGTGTGCAAATTGGGACTTTCTTTGTGGTGAGGGCACTTGAAACATGATGTTAGGTCTAGTTCAAAGCCTTTGTTTGAAGCAAGATGAACAAATCTTGTCGTTACTTAAGTACATTTGAGGTACCACTTGAATCCATAGAAATTACCTCGAAGTCAATCTCAGTTGAAAGAGAGAGAATTGTGAGAAATTTTTGTACAATACTATTGTTGGCGCTAACCAAGTTAAAATATGTTTCATTGTTCATAAAATAAAAAGGGGTTGAAACCCACTTTTCAATTTTGTCCATACCAACTTTGTGGACAGTTTCATTGTTGATATTTGTCCATACCAACCTTGTGGACCGTTTCATTGTTGATACTTTTCCAAAGTAACTTTGTGGACCGTTTCATTGTTGATACTTGTCCAAAGTAACTTTGTGGACCGTTTCATAGTTAAAATTGTATTTTTGGGTCGTCATACTCTTCAAAATGACATTTTCTTAAATTTGGGTAGTCATACCCTTCAAAATGACATCTTTTTAAATTTGGGTCATCATACCTTTTAAAATGACATCTTTTAAAAATTAATTTGTTATCTCAAATAAAATGATTCTTTTTTAAATTGGTTTGTCATGTCGTTCAATATGACACTTTCTATTTTGTTATTCCATTTCAAATTGACATTTTTTTTATTCATGATGTTATTATGTTTGAATTGTTGCATTGGTTAATACCTTGTTCATATGAGACCATGCTTGCATAATTTATGTTGCATTTATGTTATATTTGTTACTAACATTGTTATTGCAATTTTGTGATACACCATTCATATTAAATTCAAGATTGGGTTATTATCTCATTTCAAATGGCACGTTAAGTTTAAGTTGGGTTGTCACCTCGTTCAAAGTAACATGTTATATTCAAATTGGGTCGTTCGCCTTTCAAAGAGACACGTTGGGTTGTCACCTCGTTCAAAGTGACATGTTATATTCAAGTTGGGTCATCCACTTTTCAAAGAAACACATTGGGTTGTCACCTCGTTCAAAGTGACATGTTATATTCAAATTGGGTTGTCTATCTTTCAAGAGACTCGTTAGGTTGTCACCTCCCTTCAAGTGATATGTTATATTCAAATTGGGTCATCTACCTTTCAAGAGACACGTTGGGTTGTCACCTCCCTTCATGTGACATGCTATATTCAAATTGGGTCATCTACCTTTCAAGAGACACGTTAAGTTGTCACCTCCCTTCAAGTGACATGTTATATTCAAATTGGGTCATCTACCTTTCAAGAGACACGTTGGGTTGTCACATCCCTTCATGTGACATGTTATATTCAAATTGGGTCATCTATCTATCAAGAGACACGTTTGGTTGTCACCTTTCTTCAAGTGACATGTTGTATTCAAATTGGGTCGTCTGCCTTGCAAGAGACATGTTGTTGTCACCTCATTCAAAGTGACAAGCTAAATTCAAGTTGGGTCGTCCACCTTTCAAAGAGACACGTTGGATTGTCACCTTGTTCAAAGTGACATGTTATATTCAAATTGGGTCGTCCGCCTTTCAAAGAGACACGTTGGGTTGTCACCTCGTTCAAAGTGACATGTTATTTTCACGTTGGGTCTTCCGCCTTTCAAAGAGACATGTTGGGTTGTCACCTCGTTCAAAGTGGCATGTTATATTCAAGTTGGGTCGTCTGCCTTTCAAGAGACAGGTTGGGTCGTCATCTCCCTTCAAGTGACACGTTAAGTTCAAGTTGGGTCGTCCGCCTTTCAAGAGATAAGTTAAGTCATCACCTCGTTCAAAATGACATATTATTCACATCATCCTTCTTTCAAAGAGGTACACTACTTTTATTGTGCAATTTTGAAAGTAACATCGAAGGTATGTGAATGTTGTTCAGCTTACAATCACTCATTGCCTTTTGTTTGTTATTTTGAGCCCATTGGCGGATGTAGAACAGTTCAAAATCTCTACCGACGTCTCATATTGTTTTATTCAAAGTTTATCAAACCAAATTTGGGTTCGTCAACTTTATTTGACCAGGATCTCTTTCATCGATCCTAATCAAACAAAGGGGCAAGTTGTTGACACCAAATTTTTGATTCGATACTTTTAAAGTTAATACTTTTCAGTATTTTATTTTTTAAAATAGTTCAAAATACACGTTTTGCAATTTTAATGCAATTTGTTGATAATTATCCTTATTCTCAAAGTATTAGAATTTTTATTGGTTAATTCTGTTATATTATTTTGTGACAGCCGGTTGAATACGTTCAAATATTTGTTCATTTTTTATAAAATCATTGTTTCTGTTAAATTGCATTTTTTACATGTCATTTGTTACATTCATTTCATTTTTCATATTCATTTTATCTGTAACATTTGTTAGTATTCATTTTGATATTTTGCACAGTCCAGAAATTCATTCTGATATAGATAATATTTCATACATAGATATTTTATTAACCGGTGGTCTTGGCCCACGGTTTTAAGATAATGGTATTGTATTATTGATAGTTTTCAATTCCCTATTTATATAATAGTTTGATCATTAGGTTAAAGATGGTGGATAAAATTTTTAGGAGTGTAATTTACAGATTTTTATTCTTTAATTGTTCAATATTTTCTGTCAAGTCGCTGGAGTTTCGCCGAAATTCGGCGAGTCCACCACTAAAACCCCTTTGTTTTTCTCCTTTTTCCAGCAGCTCACCACCACAACAGCTCCATCAACCCAACCAGAAAACAACCCTTTCTCCCTTACTGACCACCGAACCAGACCCTTTTTCAAACCAGCTCACACCCTCACTGTTCTCCCTCTTCTCCGACAAGCTCACACAACCAGCAAACTCTATTTTCTCCGACCGAAAGCCAGACCCACTTCCTTTTCGTCCTCCGTTCCACAACCCAAAACGAACCAGTCCTCCACCACTATCAAAATAGACGCGAAACTCCAAGCTCCAGCGAACGAAGCTGATGGAACCAAACACCATTGTTACCATCTCTTTTTCCAAGCTTCAATACACCTCCAGCAAACAGGTTTCCTTTTATTTTTATCTTTTATTATTTTTATTTTATTTGTTCTCTGCGTTTTAGATCTGGCCGGAGGGGTTCAATCTCCGGCCATTGTTGTTTTCCAGCGATATTATGTCTTCTCCGGTGAATGCTACTGATTTGTCTTATTGCTTTCATTTTTTTATATTGTTGATATTTTGTTCACTTTGCTGGTTATTATGTATTCACTGCAATTGTTGAAATTGATTTGTATATTGTTATTATCATGTTCTAGAAAATTAGAGTTCTCTAAGCTTATTATGTTTCTTGTTAAGTAAGAGTTGATTTTATTTTATTGCATTGTAGTATTTTCTGTTAACTTCATCTCTATTGTATTTTATCTTAGTTTGTTTTTACTTGGGCAATTTTTGCTTCTTTAATTTGTTTGCATATGACTTCTCTTAAGTTATAATTGGGATTTATTACGTGCATTTTTATTTTTTTTTAAGATTTTCAACAAGTTATGTCTGTTATTATTTCCTATTATCTCTTATTAGTTTTATACAATTTGATGCTTGGAAAAATAATTAAAATTGGCCAATGAGAAAATCTCTCCATCAGTTTTGGAGGTCTCCCCAATGTTAAAAGACGGAAATTTAGTTCATATTTATATTCTTTATATGTTAGAATTAGCCGATGAAGAAATTACCGTCGATCTCCAAGACCTCCCATGTTAATAAGACAGGTTTTTATTTTTAAGTTATTATTTGATTTATTCATTTTTATTCATATTTATTTATTACTAACATTTTTACTAAGTGTCTTTACAGGTACACGGAGTTACTTCCCATTGATTTCGTAGACATTTTTTTAAGTTTATTTATTAATTGGTTTCCTAGTTTTCCTAAAATTAGGTGACGACTCCCTTTTAACTTTTTTTTTTTTTTATAAATTCTTTTTATTCTTTTAAAAATTGATAACTATTTTTTGGTGAGTCACCGCGTCATTGCACCCTCTCAAAGGATGTCAACATCTTCTCCACAGGTAAATTGTGTAAAGTCATCAACTGCACCACTGTGACTCTTTTACCAAAAGTAGCTCATCCTTCCAAGGTGGCCTATCACCTGCTGTACTTTATTATACAAGATCATATCCAAAGTGCTAACAAACAGGATGCAATGTGTGATGGAGGTATTGGTGGATAAAAATCAATCTGCTTTTGTGCCAGGCAGGCTGATAAATGACAACATCATCTTAAGCAATGAGTTAGTAAAAGGATATGGGAGGAAGAGAGTATCCCCAAGATGTATGCTTAAGGTAGATATGAAAAAGGCTTATGATTATATGGAATGGAGCTATCTTCTTGAGAAATTTGTTGAGTGGATATACCAGTGTATTAGTACAGTAACATATTCCATCCTCATAAATAGACGGCCTAGTACCCCTTTTCTTGCAAAGAAAGGATTAAGACAGGGGATCCTCTATCTCCTCTTTTGTTTGTGTTATCTATGGAGTATTTGACAAGATTGACCAAGAAACTAAAGCATGATCCTAACTTCAATTTCCATCCTAAGTGTGAAAGAATGCAAATAGTGCAAATCAGTTTTGCTGATGATCTCTTACTATTTTTAGAGGAGATATGGAATTAGTTAGATTGATGTTTGGCTTATTCCAAGAATTCTCCTTAGCTTCTAGGCTAGTTGCAAATGCTGATAAGAGTTTCATTTATTTTGGGGGTGTGCCAACAAATGTACAAAGTGAAATACTTCATGAATTAGGATTCTCACAAGGATATTTACCTTTTAGATACTTAGGAGTCCCACTGAGTACTAAAAGGGTGTCTATCCTACAATATCAGCCTTTGATTGATAAGATAATGAGCAGAATACAGAGTTGGACTTCTAAATTTCTCTTATGCAGGAAGGACTCAGCTGATTAAGAGTGTTTTGTTCTCCATTCAGGTGTTCTGGTCACAGGTGTTTGTGCTGCCAAAAAAAGTTATCAAATGTATTGAAACATTATGCAGGACTTTTTATGGACTAAGGGAATAGATACATCCAAGAAAGCACTAATTGCTTGGGAACAACTATGCAGTCCTAAAACTGCAGGGGGTCTCAATTTGTTGGATATCCAAGCATGGAACAAGGCTGCCATAAGTAAACTATTATGGAATTTGAGTACTAAGAAAGATAGACTATGGGTGAAGTGGATTCACATGTATTATGGGAAACAAGGGACTCTGTGGGGTGTTTTAGCCTCTCAAGCTTCATGGATGGTTAAGAAGATACTCCAGATGCACAAAGAATTGGAGATTATTGGCTGGAATGAGGAGTATGGTAAGAGTATTGAAAAATTCTCTATAAAGCAGTTATATAAAGCCATTAGAGGAGAATACTAGAAGGTTGAGTGGAGGAGGATTACCTGTAATAATTCAGCATGTCCTAAGTAGATTTTCATCTTATATTTAGTTCTACATAACAGGTTACTCACAAGGGATCGATTAGCAAAATGGGGATGTGTGAAAGATCTCCATTGTGTATTATGTCGAGCTAAAGATGAAACCCATAATCATTTATTCTTTCACTGTGTATTCTCAGCACATGTCTGGTAGAAGTTAGTTTGCTGGCAAAATATAAGGAGGGAAGCTAAAATATGGGAAGAGGAGACAAGGTGGGCAAATACATATTGTAAAGGTAAGCAAGCAAAGGCTGAGATATATAGAATGACATTGGCTGCAATTGTGTACCTCATCTGGCAGGAGAGGAATCAAAGAATTTTTCAGAAAGTTATAAGAAATTCAGCAATGCTGGCAAAACAGGTTGTTCAAGAGTTGCATATGAGAGGGAGATCAAGAATATGTTTAAACTATGTCCTAGAAACTTTTTTTTATCTTGAGTAAATGCAAGTTTTAGCTAGAGTGGAAATAATGTAACAAGTGTTTGATAGAATAGAAAGTTGTTAATGCATAGTTGGGAGATGTCAATATGCATAAGTTACTGCTTTGTCTGTTCATTTGGTAAGAAATTTGTCTGTTTATATATATATATATATATATATGGTACATAGTGTATATATCATTTGATATGTATCACGCGAAGGAGCAATATTGTAACACCCTAAAAAAATTTTCAAACTAAGACTCGAACCGTTCTTCGTAGTGAGTGAGATTTTACCAAGGAATTAAAAAAAATTCTTAAGTGTTAAGGTTACTAGATGTAGCACCTTGAGTTTCAAAAAGAATTAAATTGGAAATAGCAAAAATCTGAAATTTTGCAAGTTAAGCTAAGTTTGAGTTTTGGGTCGACTTCAAATGATTATAACTTCTAGCTCAGAATGAGTTAGGTGTGATACCAGATACCGTAGGGAAGATGTTTGAATTATCTTTCCAACGCCACTGAGTTTGCTCAGTTGCGATATCGTATGAGGGAGATTTGTCCATTCGAACTTGGGCTGTCTAGATAAGAAAAGTCAAAACCAAATTTTAGAGGGGTATTTTGGTCTTTTCCTTACCCAATCAGATTTAATTCATTTTAGTAATATTTTAGGGGTCTAATATGATTAGGTTCAGTTTTATAATCCTAGTTTAGGCCTAGGGTTTTAGTTGAGAGTTCAAGAAGAGAAAAGAAAAGAGAAAAGAGGAGAAAAGAGAAAGGATTGAAGCGTTCGTTGAAATTCTTGAGAGTTGTTGCGGATTGTCGCCATTGGTTTGATCCCTAAGAGGTATGTAAGCTTCCATAGTGTTGGTTTTGTTCACCCACACGCCAAACATATTATTTTCAGCGAAGTTTCATTCTCAAAAAGTTGAAGGATTTAAGTTCTTGATAGGTGTTCTTGAAGTTCATTCTAAACCTTGTTTTGTTGGGGTTTTGATGATTTCTTGAGATGAAAGTGATGTTTTGAGTGGATTAGAGTGTACTTAGGTTGGGTAATTGAATCTAAGGAAAACTTGAGAAAATAAATGGATTAAAAGAGATTTAAGGTCAGAAAACGAGAGGGAAAGCTCGGCAGTTTTGCCTTGGACAATATTGGCGCGACACGCCCTCGTTGCGCCAGGAAGGCTGGGGCGACGAGCTAGCAGTGCGCCAGAAGCGAGCCCCAGTAAATTGGGGCCGTTCCAGAGATGCGGCCGGATCAGCCTTTTTCACCAGTTTTTCATCGTTTAGCCTATTTAAGTTATTCTAAAGTGTCCTAACACTTTCCATTGATTCTAACTACTTTAAATGACTTCTAAACATCTAGAAATCATCCATGAACATGAATCATAACCTTGAATCCATAAATCAAAATTCAAGGTAGAGTTAAGAGTTAAGCTTTGAGAGTTCTTCCGAACATTTGAGATAGTCCCTTTGAGTTTTCTTTGAAGAACCTTCTACAAATTTAAATAACTTGTTTCAAGACTCGAGTAAGTGAGTATGAGAATGAGGAGAATGTATTCATGAGTCCACTTTATCATCACGATATCCTTCCTACCATGAACCATAACTCTTGAATTCATAAATCACATTCAAGAGAGAGTTAAGAGTAGAGTTCACGAAATTCTTTGAGTTCAATTGTTAATTCTTTGAGATCCATCATCGATATGAGTTAAGTTTTGAGGAAGTAAGTATAAGGATGAGAAGAGTTGTATTCATGAGTTCCATATTGTTTTGTAAGATCATCGAGTCGAGTTGTTTCATGCCCATAACTCCGCTTCAGAGAAGTGGTATCTTCAAGTTCTAAGCCTTTAAGTGTTGAGTTCCTAATCTCTTTCAAAAAGTATCTTTGAGTCCTTGAGTTGAATATTTCATGCTTATAATTCCGCATGAACATTATAAGTCGAACAGTCTTGAGATGAGAAGTATATTTGAGTCATTGAGTTGAGTAGTTCATGCTCATAATTCCGCATGAACTCTGAGTTGAGCATTCTTGAAATGAGTAGTATTAGTGAAGTTCTTGAGTTCCAAGTATTGATATCTATCTATGGTTATTGAAAATCATGCATCGAGTTGTTCACGTCCATAATTCGGCATAAACCATATTTTAAGAAGTCTTTTACAATTGTTTTAATTTTGTTTTAAGACTTAACTTTTGAGTTCAGTAAAGAGTAAAGTTGAAGTTCATTTCTTCAAAAGTATATGGGGACTATATATTCCCAAAAGAGTTTAAAATGTTTTCACATTTAAATAAGAATGGAAAACTGAGATTTTCAAAAGAGCCTTTGAGCTAGTGCTTCAGTAAAGAACCTTTGAGCTAGTGTTTCAGTAAAGAACCTTTGAGCTAGTTTTTCAGTAAAGAGCCTTTGGGCTAGTTTACAGTTAAAGAGTACATGCTTTCACAATAAAGCAAGAAAGGAAACCTTGATTTCCAAGATAGCCTTTGAGCTAAGTTTTTGAGCAATTATCTCAAATCACAGAAAGAAGTATGTTTTAAACATAAAGAGCTAATATAATGTAATATTTTTAGGAATAGTATTGAGCACCGATGGGGAAGAGTTCATATAACTATCAGCCCCCTTAAACCATGTAGCCATCATGGGTAGAATAGGGTCATACTTTTTAGATGAATCATTTTCCAATAAACTAGTGGATCCACTTAGTAATTCAGGTTCTATACCTTTGGCCGGGTATAGGATACGTTGGCAGCGTGCGGAAGATCGTTGTATCATCACAATAGCTCTTATGTGATAATTGTCGATTAGAGAAACTCCCACAAAAGTATTTGCATGGTTCCTCAAGGGGTTCTGCTTAGTATGAATGGGGGTATGGGACTTTATTCATGCATTGCACAAGTAGACTTTGAGAGGGAGCATAGTATGTCTTTTATGATATTACGATTATGAGTTAACATCCTGTTTTAAACAGTTTTCCTTTTTCTTTATATTGCACTTGTTTTAAACTGTTTTATATTAAAATGAGTTCAGTTATGTTGAGTTGAGTTAGGCCAGGTAAGTTCTTCAGTTTCTTTCAAATTCTTTCAAGCTTATGTGATGCTTTAGAATTCCCCTTACATGCTCGTACATTCCACGTATTGAGCCATTTGGCCTGCGTCTTCTCATGATGTAGACACAGGTATTCAGGATCATCAACCGGAGCTTCATTGATACATCCGAGAGTTCGAGTTAGCTATGGTGAGCCTCCTTGCTTCTGGAGGATTTCATTTACCTTTCAGTTGTTAGGATGTCATGGGTCTTGTCCCGACTCATCTTTATCAGTTAGAAGCTTCATAGATAGTCAGACTAGTTGAGAAGTCTGTATCATTTATTTTATTAAATGTTTTAAAGACTCAAGTTGCCTATTTTATGGCGAGTTGAATAATTATTTTATTCGGAGTTTTCTTTTGAGTTAAAGCTTTCTATTCAAGTTTATTGAATTTTATTCGGTCTTAAGCTTTTGCATGCTTAAGTTAGTCTTCCGCTTGTAGTCAGCCAGAATGAGGATTCGCTTGGGGATCAACAATGGTTCTTGAGTGCCGGCCACGTCCAAGGTGTAGACTCGAATCGTGACAAATATGTACGTAAGTTTTAAAAAAATTGAAATCATTATACTTTGAAAATCTTTCAAAATAAGATGTAACTAGCGACCAAATTGTTAGGATGTTTGTACTTTATTCAAAAAAATATTCAATAACTATGATTGTGAATTTAGGGTGAAGAAAGAGACTCACTTGCCTATTACTCTATTCGTGTTTATTTATTTGTCAACTATTTTCTAATTTGATTTTTATTTATTTATCAAATATTTTCTAATTTGGTTTTTCTGCTTACTTGTTGTTTTTGACAAATTCAAAAAAAATTCTATTTTTGTCAGGGATAGACATCTCTTTTTATTTACTATTCCAATTTACTTTCTTAATAAATACTAGTCTCACGGCACGTGCATTGCACGTGTGTATCGTATCATATTGTATACAATATTGTAAAATATAATTAATATTACTAAATTAAAGTTTTGTCGTAAATAATTATAATTGAAAGAACATAGGACAAGTGATTATAAATGTTTAATATAGATTATCATAGAATTACTTATTTTTGAGATCAAAATGACAAGATATCATTGATACTATTCAAAATACATTCAATGTTTAAATATGGGGAGATAATGACATTTCTTTAGTAGTATTAGTTTTCACTTCACTCAATTATATAAATAAGTTTAAGCAACAATATAGAAATAAATATCAATATGAAAAGGTCACCAGAGGCCTTCCTCTTGACGTTATGACCATAAATGATGGACACCATTTAAGTAAATTTTTCTCTTAAATATACATACTTGAAATTTAATTTGTGCATGACACTAATGACGATTACCATAAATATTTCAATATTTTATCTTTATAAGTAATATATCTTTTTAAAAAATTATTACTCAACTAATATTTGAGTAAGACTATCATAGAGAGATAGTTTTACAAAAAAAAAAAATGTACTTCTATAGTGAATGTCAACACTGCTATAAGTAGAATGCTATACAGACAAAAAATATAACCTCGAAAATTAGTTCTAAAGAAAATTAGGAGATTATAATGAAATGTTGTTATAACAAATTATAGTTAAATATAGGTTTGAGTGTATGTCAAATATTTAGCTTGAAAAATTCTTTGTTTTATATATATATATATATATATATATATATATATATATATATATATATATATTTCGGTAGCATAATTTAATTTTAATATATGAACAACATTACCTATTGTGAAAAATATTTCATTTCTTTAAGTTTCTACCTTATCTTTGCAAAATTGTAGTATTTTCCTTTTTACTGTGGCATGCATATCATATGGTTATTGTCTAATGAAAGTATCAAGTATCTTATAAAAATTGTATGGTGATAAAAAACAATAAAAATTTTCAATAAAAAAAATAACATATGATAAAGATTTAAGTATTATTTATATAATTTTTTTTTTGATTTAAGATAATTTTATGATCAACCACAATTTTTCTTATCTATTTTTATATGGCTAGCAAGGAGTGTATCTTGCGACATAACATTTTCTCAGATTAAAATGAACACAAAATATCACAGGAAATTCATGCATAAAAAAAGTCATACTCAATACAAATATAAAAAAGAACAAATATATTGAACAATTCATAGCCAATGAAGAAGGAAGACGAAAATATATGTTCATGGTATATTCACTCTAGTGTTTCATTTTTGAAATCTCAACACTTTACTTTCTCCGTTTTTTTTTACTTACTTTTCTATCCAAAAACTAATTGTTATCATGTCTATATTATTATATTATAATTAAAAGTAAAATATGTTTTCGAAATAGTGGACTAAACATCAAAACTAATAATTCAATAGACTACATTGATACCCGTTGTTTTAGCAAAATTAAGAAAAAATTTCTTCATTTGAGGGTAAAAACATAAAAAAAAAATAAAAAAAAATAGAAAAAATAAATAAGAAATATCTTACCTCAATCATGTGCCCTTTTTTTTTCGTATTTTTTATTACTATTGTCCCACAGCTTGATCAATTAATTTTTTTTAGAAAAAATAATTCACGATGTGTGTATTCGTCAATTTTTACTCATTATGTGAACACAAATTATTAAGTTCTCTCGAGAATGAAAACACAAAAGAAATTAATTAAAGAATCAAAATAATAAAATGAAATGAAAATCCCCTTGCACTATTTATAGAACTTTTCTGTGTGAAGCAAAGTTCACAGTTAATTGCACATTTCTCTGTTCTCTTCTTCTTTTCTTGAATAGAAAGTCAATACCTAAATTCCAATGATAAGAGCATCAACTAAACATATCAATGGATTAGCGATGAATCATTGATGAAACTGTTGGTGATCTCAAATAGTCACAGAAAAGAGATCCCCAAGAATTTATAAGGAGTGGATCGCTGTGATTTATGACCAAAGAAAGATGAAGGTTGAAATTGTTGTGACTATTTGTAGGAAATAAGTCTTTTTTTTAATAAATAAAATATGTAGGTTAATTAAAAGTGTATTTCTATTCTAAAATGATACAAATAATATTGAAATATGTATGTGATGAAAATCGTAAGAGGAAAATACAAGTATGAATTGATGAATAAGTTGCTACAATATGTTCACCAACTATTTCTTATGTAGTACCTCGAGTTTCGTTGAATTTCAAACTTGATTGATTGTTGCAAATAACACTTGATATAAGTAATTAATTAAATTAAAATAAATAAATTGTGTATTTTTTAATTAAAGGTATAGTAATTCAACATTCATTTTTAAAAGTTCATGCTTTTGAGATAGTATAGAAGATAGATAGATAGATGTCAAGTCAAAATTCGATAAGAATAAGAATCACCAATTAGTTATTGGACTGTAGATAAGTATAAGTATATAGTGAAATGGTCAAATGTAGATACATGGTTGGCTTTTTTATGCTATAAAGAGACAATGACATTCTTTCATGCTCAATTTCAACTTTTACTATATATACTAGGGAACATGTCCGCGCTTCGCGCGAGGATTAATAGATATGTGTTAGGATGTTTTTTATTTTGGACTTATTATATCATTATATTATTTGAGCATATCATTATCTTTTCATTTGAAATGATGATACATAATGAAACTTATCAAATTTAGTATCTATGTAATGTGAATAATACATTCTTAATGAATAAGTCAGAATATATACTCTATTAAAAAATACTTTATTTTCATTGCTAAAATATACAAACACATCAACAACGGCCCAACATTCTTTATTAGATTGATGTTTAGAGAATATATTCTCTAATCATAATTTATTTCAGCTCCCTATTACATAGAAACCAATACATGAAAGACGTCATGTCATTCTTTGTTTGTTTGATCTTGTGAAACTCCTCTGTATATATTTTTTCAATTGCTCTTGTTCCTTTCTGAAATATGCAATTCGCTCTTGCATAATATTTTCATACATCACTTTAACCGATTTGCTTGATTGTTCAATTGTATTTGTATTCAAAAATAAATATTTAGAAGAACAATTTAATATAGTCATGAATATTATCATTAATATTTTACCTTGACAAGTCTCTGAACTAATTATTTGGGGCCGATCCTTATATTTTTTTATCCATTGTATTACTTCTGTATAAGTGTTTGTGAAAGTCAAACTAAATATAGAGTATTGCAATAAATGGTAAGTTCCATATAATAATATTGGATATTGAAAAACTAACCTCAATTAACCACTATGAGCCGATGGTGACTATGAAGATAAATGGTGTGTGTGGATCTTCATTATTTTGTTTGTGGTATTTATAACCACTTTTTTGATTTATTGGTTGTGCTACCATTTAATTGTATGAATTAATTATTTGGATTTGTTAAATATTTGTGTAAAGGTAAATGTGAAAATTTTGTCAATAATTGGAGGAAAGTTGGGGATTCGTATTGTTTTTATTTATTTATTATGAAATATGTGGTATGAATTTATTATGGAGATATAGTAAATAAAAAGGTGTAGAGAAATATATATAGATAAGTTTTCACATTGATCATGTAGATCAACGTGAATATTTTGAAATTAAAAAATAAGTGTATTTTATAACTTTTTCCATTGGTTGTGATCTTCATTTATTCTTTTAAATAATGAGATTATTTATGAAATTGTTAAATCTTAATGTAAAAATAAGTGTAAGACATTTTGAGAAAGAATAGGCAGAAAGGTTGAATTTGTATTTTTTTTTATTAATTCGGGTAAAGTTGTAGAGAGTATCGCAAGAGAGCTTGAGAGTCTTTGTCAGAGGGTAAAATATGAGGTACGCACTTGCTTGTGTTACTGATTTGTTATATAAATAAAGGGAAAGGTGGACAAAAATTGCTTAGTATGGTGTTATTGTATAGAAAGTAATCCACACATATTAGATCATGATATGAGGCTACATAAATTTTGGGATTTAAAAGATTTGTATAGATTTAATTAAAAATACTACTAAGATTTTCAATGATATCCCTGGATGTAGTTTAACTTCAAGCATTCATCCATGAAAACACCAACGACATGAACATGAAAGAAATAATTATATATTGATATCATTATTTTAAAGTTATAACTGAAGATTGATGTCTCAATTTAAGAAAATATATATTTAAAATATCTTATTTTTTATCTCTCTTCATCATTGCTACAACAATTTATTAAATTTTCTACCTTCTATTTTTATAGTTCTTAATTTTTTTTATCTCTCCAGTTTATTACCATAATTAATTATTCTTATTCACAAAATTTTCTTTTTCCTTAATAAGTTTTTTTCCTTTAATTTATAAAATTTGAATAAAAAATAAATCTCAAATATTTTATTTTTCTTTTTTCGTGATATTACTGCAACCTGTTATATATTTTTTTATTAATTCTCATTATTACTATAAAAAAAATTAATTCATCTTCCCACCTTCTATTTCTAAGGTTTTCTAAATAAAATCTTATCTATCTTTCATTCTTATTATCAAAACTATTAAATTATTATTATTATATTTCTCCAAATTTCTCTTTTTTTCTTAATTTTTCTCTCTTGACCTATAAAATATATATAAAAAAGAATAAAAAAATATCTCTTTGACCAAAAATCATAGTTCTCCTTTTTCTTCTTTTCTTGAGTTTTTAAATATTTTTTTTATTTATATATTAGGTTAAAAAACTCAAAAGAAGTTATAAAATAGTGTCTAACTTAATATTTTTTTAAGACATAGTTATGATACTCACCTTTATATTATTATTATGATAAATATATTTACCTTATTTATCTCTCTTCTCTTTATTGTGTTTCATCTCTCCTTATCATCAATTTACTCATTATTTTTTCTTATATTCGTTTCTCCACCTTATTATCATAAACTCAAAAAATTTACAAAATAGTGTCTTATTTAATACAATATTTTTTAACATAGTTATGATACTCACCTTTATATTATTACATTATGATAAATATATTTACCTTATTTATCTCTCTTATCATCATTACTACGATTTATTGCCTTTCATATCTCCTTATCATTACTACAATTTATTATTTTTTCTTAATTTCATCTCTCCTCATCATTGCTACTACAATTTATTACATTTTCTACCTTCTATTTTTATAATTTTTAGAATATTTTTTTATTTATCTCTCCAGTTTATTACCATATTTAATTATTCTTATTCACAAAATTTTTTTTCCTCAATAAGCTTTTTTCCTTTGATTTATAAAATTTGAATAAAAAGTAAATCTCAAATACATTTTTTTTCGTGATATTACTACAACCTGTTATATTTTTTTCTTTCTTCTCATTGTTACTATAGAAAAAAATTAATTTATCTTCCCACCTTCTATTTCTAAGGTTTTGCAAATTAAATTTTATTTATCTCTCCTTCTTATTATCATAACTATTAATTTATTATTATTATTCTCCAAATTTCTCTTTTTTTCTTAATTTTTCTCTCTTGACCTATATATATATATAAAAGAATAAAAAATATCTCTTGATCAAGAATCACAGTTCTCCTTTTTCTCCTTTTCTTGAAATTTTAAATATGTTTTAATTTATATTTTATGTTAAAAAAACTCAAAAGAAGTTATAAAATAATGTCTAATTTAATATTTTTTTAAGACATAGTTATGATACTCACCTTTATATTATTATTATGATAAATATATTTACCTTATTTATCTCTCTTCTCACTATTACTACAATTTATTGTCTTTCATCTCTCCTTATCATTACTACAATTTACTCATTATTTTTTCTTAAATTCCCTTTTTAACCTTCCATTTTTATAGTTTTTTAAAAATCAAAAATCTTATTATCTCTCCACCTTATTATCATAAACTCAAAAAAGTTATAAAATAGTGTCGTATTTAATATAGTATTTTTTAACATAATTATGATATTCACCTTTATATTATGATAAATATATTTACCTTATTTATCTCTCTTCTCATCATTACTACGATTTATTGCCTTCCATACCTCTTTATCATTACTACAATTTTTTTAAAATTTTTTTTTTTTTACCTTTTTAGTAGTTTTTTTAATTGAAAAATCTTATTATCTCTCCTCCTTAAACATATCCTTATTGTCATGATTTATTATTATTATTATTATTATTCACAAAATTTTTCTTCTTTTAATCTATAAAATCAGTTTAATTTTTTTTTTAAAAAAACAAATACCTTATTTATCTCTCTCCTCATATTACTACTATTCATTGTTTTTTCTTAAATTCCTCTTTTTGTCTTCTATTTTTTTAAAGTTTTTTAAAGAAAAATAATATCATTCATCTCTCTTCCTTATTATCATAATTTATTATTATTCAATAAATTTTTTATTCTTTCCTTATTTTTTTTCCTTTTGTTATAAAATTTGCCAAAAATATCTCTTTGACTAAATATTATAATTAGTTTGTTTTCTCCTACTCTTAACTTCATATATTTTTTTGTTATTTATGTACTATGTTAAAAAATTTTAAAAAATACTATAAACTATAATCTTATTTACTTTCTAAGTAGTTATATATATTAAGTTTAATTAATATATTTTTATAATTTCATATTTTAAATGTTAAATAAAAAAAGTAGAAAGAGAGAGAAGTAACTACAAATAAAGTAAAATAAAAAATAACTCTTTTAACTTCTTTTCCTTTTCCGTGTTTTCTTTTTATGGTAGTTCTTTTAAATTTTTTCTTTCCTTTTTTTTTATACTCAATTTATTACTATCTTCTTACTTTAATCTATTTTTTTTATTGTCATAAAAGATAATCAAAAATTTATTTTCCCTTTTCATATCATTTCAGTACTCTCTATACTCATTATTTGTAAATAAAAAAATATTAGAATGAGAGAAATAATACTTCATGGTGGGCGTCATTTTCATGGTTCATAAATTGAATGTTAGAGGATATTTTGATGTCTTTAGATCTTCGGTATATTGAATTCCTGAATAGAATTTTGTTCTTGTTTTGTTAGATTCGTCTATAATAATTCTTGCTGGCATAAAATGATCAAATCGACACAGATATATTCTAATGAATTCATTTATACAAACAAATCAAAAAAATCGATTTATCTAAGGTAGTAAAACCTTCTTTTGCTATGAGTTCTCTATTTTATCTCTTGCATAATTTTTATTTATAAAAGAAAGCAAAATGAATTTACCTGAAGTAGTAAATCCTCTCTTGCAATGATTCTTCCATTTTGTTAATTTACCTATGCATTATGTGCTCTTCTGCCTAATGTCATTTGTATAAACAAAACAAAATTTTTATTTATTTGAGGTACTAAAGCTTTTCAAAACTTTAATTTACCTAGAGTAAGAAATCTTCTCTTGCAATGATTCTTCCATTTTGTTAATTTACCTTCCGCTTATGTGATTTCCTGCCTAATTTTATATACAAATAAATCAAAAATTCATGAGACAGTGAAGCTTTTAAAAATTCAATTTACCTTGAGTAGTACATCTTCTCTTGCAAAGATTCTTCCATTTTGTCAATTTACCTTCAGATTACATGGTTCATATTATGTGCTAACCTATACCTGAAATCCCAACTACACACTCCAACTTTACGGGTGTCCTATTACCCACCTGAACTTTATATTTTCCTATTTTATACACACCTAAGTGCTGACCTATTATGGGAGGTGTTCTCACCTCCTCTAGGCGCGTTAGAAGGTAATTTTGATGAAAAATTACTCCTTCCCCAACGGTCATCTTCCCCACCTTTAAATAAACCATTATTTCTTCTTCACCACCATTAACCCTTGTTTTTTTTTATAAAAAAATCACAATTTCCTCTCAATATTAAATATGGTTTAGTTGTTAATGTTCATTTCTATTTCAAATTTTGAATTTAGGGTTTGTAATCTTCTCTAATTTCTTATTTAGGTCTCTAATTTGAATTTTGAATTTTCTCGAAATTCATCAAAAATGACAAATGAAAACTTGAATAAGCTTTGTATGGATGAATCAGACCCAATGCTCAACGCTCTAGTGAGATGCAAACACGGAATTTTGCTGAATTTGCAAACTTCTTGGTCGAAATTAAATCCCGGGAGAAGATTTTGGTCTTGCCCATGCTATGGTGTATGTGTTTTTTCTTGTATTCTTGCTACACTTTATTTTGAACAATGCTAATGTACTATTTTGGATCATTTTCAGTCTAAAAATTGTAAATTTTTTCGATGGAGGGACAAAGAAAAAGTGGATCCAAGATCAAGTTTAATCCTTCCAAGATTGGTGAACAAAATCAATGAGTTGGAGCAAGAATTATGTATTAGACAGGTTCATATTGACAACTTGAGGAATTCTAATTTGTTATTGGAGAGGAGACTCAATAGAAGGTTGAAATGGTGTAGGTTCAATAGGAAGATACTTTTGTGTATTTTGATTTGTGTTGTTGCTATGTTCATCGAGTTCAAGTATATTATTTGGATTTCTATTTTGTTTTGTGTTGTTGCTATGTTCATCAGCAACCAGTAGTTCAAGTGCTGCATATTTGGATTTCTATTTTGATTTGTGTTGTTGCTATGTTCATCAACAACCAGTAGTTCAATGTATGTGTGTCATTTTGTATCTATGATGTCAATTGAAGCTTGTATTAATATGCAACATTTCATCAACAGCCAACAACCTAGTCATCCATTCATACTTCAACATAGACAACACAACACCATTTGTAAAACACATAACCAACACAACATATGTAAGCACACCTGAATAGTCATAATGTCATATTCAAAAGCCCTCACATACGGCAAAATTTACCAACAAACAAAATCCAAAATAGCAGGCCATTAATGCAACATGTATGGACTAACTTAAGTGCTTAAATACATCAACATCACTACAATTTTCATGACATCTTTGACTGTGAAGAAGTGTCATTTTGACTTGAACTACTTCCCATTGTCTTCTTTCTTTGCTTCTCTCTAAGCTCATGAAGCTTGCTTGTTGAGATTGCTGCTTTACCATTCCATTTCAGCTTAGTTGTATTGCTTGGTGTATAACCAATGTCACCAGTTACATTAGATGATCTTGTCACTTTTGCTTGTCCAGTAGAGTAGATCTCTACTTGGCATGCCAGGCTATAGTAAAATTAGGATTATATCAATATTTAAGCTGTTTAATTAAATAAAATTAGGATTATAATTCAATATTTAAGTTGTTAGCATATATCAAAGACTTACATTCATGACTTTGAAGCCATTTGCAGCTTGGAACACACTCATTCCCATGACTCTTGGTCTTTTCTCTGGAGATGTGTTTCCCCTGCCCCTACCTCTTCCTCTTTTAGTATTACCAGCTATTGAAGATGATGCATGATAAGTAGGAGGAGCAGAAGAGGTTGCAGGAAAATCAATAGGTGCAGTAGGCAGGGGAGGTGCACTAGGTGCTACTGATGATGTTTTTTTTGGTCTTCCTCTTCCCTTTTTTAGTGGAGGCTCACCTTCTGATGGTGCTGATGGAGTTTTCTATACATATAAGAGAAAAAGTAAGTCATAAATTAAGAAAAAGTAAAACAAGTTCAAATATTACCTTTGGTTTGCCTCTTCCCCTACCTGAACCTATTGATTACGCCTCATCACGATGAGTGATGGTGCACTTTGTCTTGTTGATGATTCAACACCTTCTCTTTGAGGACACCCTCTCTTGTTATGGCCTCTGACATGGCATATACTACATGTCATTGCAAGTCCAGTCCTAGGAAGCTTCCCAGATTTCTTAGTTTCTCCAGCTTCTTTTCTTCTAGCCTTAGGTGGTCTACCAGGCATGTTTGTGATTTCTGGTGGCTCAATAGTGGGGTTTGTAGAAACTGGCCACATCTCCATGTTTGTGACTGGTTCAATAACATTGGCATAAATCCTCAAGTAAGTTTCCTTATTGTAGAAGGTGTTTATATAGTCATAAAGAGAAAACTTCTTAAAGTATAATGCAGCCACAACATGTGCACATGGTATGCCCCTTAACTGCCACACCCTACAACTACAAGTTCTCATAGCAATATCCACTTTGTGTTGACAAAGCCTTTCCTTCACTTCAAATCCAGCAGCTCCATTAAACTCAATGGTACAGTCCATAGACCTACTAATGTTCTCCTCTAAAACCTTAAGAGCCATTGGAGAGAAATTACACTTCCAAGTATTTGGGAACTCCCTTAATTTGACTATTCTTGTCATCATCTTCACTCTTATTTCTTCAAGCATAGTAATGATGGTCTTGTGTCTAGCAGCCAAGATCCATGCATTAAAACACTCAAACATGTTGTTGTCTACAGAGTCACACTTTACTTCAGTATTGAAGTAAACTTTGCACCAAAAATTAATGTTGTAGTACATTAAGTTATCCATCATTTTTTCTGGACCTAACAACTTCATCTTCTCTATAGTGTTCCTTAATTGAGACTCAAATGTACTCTTAGCTATTTTCCAAAATTATTGTCTTCTTTGAAGACCCCTCCAATCCTTAGCCCAGTTAGCTAATATGTGCCTAGCACACATTCTATGTTCACACTTAGGTAATACATTTGTAATTGCTACAGACATTCCCTGCAATAGATGATGATTAGGTCACAATTATATATATAAATTGAAAATTACAAAATAACTTCACATACCTTTTGCATATCTGTAATCAAGGTGAGACCTTCACCATCTCCAAGTCCCAGATCATCCCTTATGCACTTGACAAAAATGGTCCATGTGTGTTTGTTCTCCTTTTCAACTATTGCCTAAGCAAGTGGCAACATCTGATTGTTACCATCTCTGGCCATAGCAACTAACAATTGGCCTTTACAAACACCTTTAAGGAAACAATCATCTAAGACTATGCACTTCCTACAATGTATCCATGCCTTCTTTAAAGCATCAAAACTGATGTAAAAACTCTGAAATATTGATTTGCCTTCTGCATCATGTTCACTAACTTTTACAACACAATTGGTCCCTGGATTGGTCCTCAACAATTCATCCTTGTAGTCAAGTATTCTTCCAAATTCCACAACATGATCACCCATTATATCTTTCAACACTTTAGCTCTTGCTCTTCTCACAGTAGTCTTGCCAACATGAAGTTTTAACTTTTTCCTAATCATCTCCTGCAACTTAAAGACTTTTATGTTTGGTTGCTCAGTTATTCTTTCTCTGGAGACTTCAGATAAAAACTTTGCATTGCACAAGTAATTTCTAGTTGTCTTGTTGCAAGTATGCTTTGGATTGTAAGTTTTTATCATGAAATTATTTGTTGTCTTGTCAAGACATCTAAACAAAAGCCATGGACAACCATCTTTGCATTAACTTTAACTTTCTTTGGCTCATTCACCCACTTCTCCACCTGAACCCTCATTCTAACTGCATATTTAGTTACTGCTTGTCTAAATTCTTTCACATCTTTAAACACTATGCCCAACAGCCACACAACTTTCTTTGCAGTAGGATCATGAATGATTTTTTAAGTTTTTGAACTCCTCTTTCTTTACCCTTCTTGATCTACCAGATTCATGTTCATCATCATTACAACACTCATCTTCATCTAACTCAAAACTATCCTCATCAGAACTTGCAAAGTAAGGCTCATCACCTCCTAGCCTTCCTTCATGACTTACTTTACCTATTTTAGTTTCATCAAAACCTAGATCTGGTCCAGCTTCACCTACTGGTACATCTTCATTGTCAGCTGTTAGTCTTTCCCTTCTTTTCCTCCTTTGAAAACTTCTCTTTTCAGCCCTCAACTCCCTAACCTCCTCATGTACATCACTACCATACTATTTCTCATCATCATCTCCAACTAATTTAGCTTCAGACTCAACACTATCCTCAGTTGAATAATCAGAACCCTCTACTTCTTCTGGGAAATCAGGTCCAGCAGGACCAACATCTATATCATCATCAGTAGCACCATCTGCAGTAGCAGAATTACAAGGAGGTGTGACAGTAAAAGAAGGTATGGTAGTGAAAGAAGGTAAGGTTGAAAAAGTAGCAACAGTGTCACAGTGTCCTCACTGTTTTAATGGTCTTCACCTACCCCAAAGTTAAAGTTTTCACTCTCACTAGGCCTTGTATTAAAAGCTGAACCAGATTATCCCATATCCACATGACTATTATTTTCTATTAACATAGGCCCCACAATTACCTCATCAACCAAATGCCTAACAAATATCTCCACTTCATCCCCATCTTCCAAGGAACACATCATGTCTAAAATATCCTTATCATTATCAACATCTACCAAAAGGCCACTGTTAGGTGCTTTAATACTAAAGGTGCAACTTGTACTATATCCCAATTCTCTAATATAGTCTTTCAACTCAAAATATGACATTTTATCTACATCAACATTCAAAAATTCTATAACTTTTCCACCATTATATATTGGTTCCCCACTACTTAAATCTAACACCCCACCATGGTACCACCTTAGAGTAATCAAAGTAAACCCATTCATCTCTTACCTGATGGCAATAAAAAAAAATAGAATAGTAATTATAGTACTTAAAAATGAATAGAATACAACACATTAGCAAACGAACATAATACAACACAATACTTAGCTTCTCTATGAACATAATCTATGAACATAATACAACACAATAGCAGACTAGCAACTTCTCTATGAACATAATACTAAGAACATAAATACAACACTCTATGAACATAATACTAAGATGAACAGAATACAAAATTACGCGACTTAGACGAGAAAGGGAAAAACCTAATTTCATGAAAAATGTGGTATAATATGGTGTAAATGAACACCTAACACTATAATCGTAAGCAACACATAAGATTTCACACAATGTTGCTCTTAATTTCACGAATCAACAGAAATCCTAGGGGATAAATCACAAACTCGAAATAAGGGATAAAGAACTAACTTTTTACTAAATCAATTGATAAACTACGAAATAAAGTTGACAATACACAACAAAATCGTTCGATGATAGCAAATTCGTTTGATGATCACCAGATATGCATTGCTAATGGAGAAGGATTGAAAATGAGAAAGGAGAATTTTTTTTTTGTTCTTTTACGTTTTAGGAAATGGGAGAAAAAAGAAGAAATGGGAGTTGAAGAGGTGGGACCCAGCGCGTGGAATCACGCATGCCTAATTATTTGGGTTATGTGTTGAGGTCAACACTTAGGTGTGTATAAAATAGGGAAATATAAAGTTCAGATGGGTAATAGGACACTAGTAAAGTTGGAGTGTGTAGTTGGAATTTCAGGTATAGGTTGGGGGGGTTTTAGACCATTTTCTCTAAAACTTTTCATTATCCTCTTTAATTGTAGGCTAATGATGCATTAGAGATATTTAATAGATTATTGAAATGAATAAAAAAAATTCAAAAAATTGAGAAAAAAAAAATAAGAATGATGGCAATAGAGATGTGCCACATAGGATTGCTTAAATTCAGCTATATATATATATATATATATATATATATATATATATATATATATATATATTTATCAAATTATCCATACTAAATGATATTTAGTGTTAGATCTTAAAAAATAATTTAGAAAGTAAGTATTTAGTATTAAGAAACAAACATGAAAAAAATAATTTATATTTTCTTGATACTCAAAACTCAATAGTAACAAATAAAAACAAAATTTCATTTTAAGAATAATTGACAAGCAAAAAATGAATGGAGTGAGTATATGGTTCCTGTTCACCCATATACATACGCAATTTTACAAGTCATTTCTAAAGTAGTAGAAAAGAAAAGAAAGAAAAAAATGTATGCTACTTGATCGCCTAGTATTACTATTATCTACTTTGTTTTATTACAAAAAAAAAAAAATGCATGCCAGGATCAACACTGCCTACTTGGTAAATCTCTTACAAACCTCCATTGACACCAAAGCTTACACTGCAGGCAAACTTCTCCATGCCCATATACTACGAATTGGCCTTTCTGCTGATACATTCCTCCTAAACCGTCTCATAGAATTGTATTCCAAATCTGGCCATATTCACACCGCACGACACCTGTTCGATCAAATGCTTCAACCAAATATATATTCTTGGCACTCCCTCTTGACTGCTTATTGTAAGCAAGGTCAGCTTGACAATGCCCATGAGCTATTTTCGAATATGCCTGAAAGAAATAGTGTATCATGGAACACTCTCATCAGTGCATTTGCTCGAAACCGTCATGAAACAAAGGCCTTGGAGGTTTATTCTCAAATGAACGCACATGGTTTCTCACCGACCCATATCACATTCGCCAGCGTTTTAAGCGCCTGTGGCGGGTTGGCTGAATTGGAGTACGGCAGGGTGTCTCATGCTTCTGCTGTCAAGTATGGGCTTCACAAGAATGTGTATGTTGGGAATGCTTTGTTGAGCTTGTATGTAAAATGTAGCTGCCCTCAGGATGCGTTGATAGCCTTTAGGGAGTTAGATGAGCCTAATGAGGTTTCCTTCACGGCAATGATGTGTGGATTGGTAGATAATCACCAAGTGGAAGAGGCATTTGAAATGTTTAGGTTAATCCAGAGGAGTGGAATTAGGATTGACTCTGTTTCAGTGTCTAGTGTACTGAGAGGTTGTGCTAAATGCGGGGGTTTGAATTTTGGTTGGAATGGTGAGACTGATAGTGATCTACCTAATACGCAGGGGAAGCAAGTCCATTGTTTCACCATTAAACTTGGATTTCAAGGAGACCTTCACGTGTGTAACTCCTTGCTTGACATGTATGCAAAAAATGGTGACATGGAAAGTGCTGTAGTATTGTTTGGAAACCTTTCTGAAACTAGTACTGTTTCTTGGAATGTTATGATAAGTGGGTTTGGACAGAATCATGATAAAGAAAGAGCGATGGAGTACATGGAAAGGATGCGGGGTATGGGTATTGAACCAGATGAGGTTACTTACATAAATATGCTTGCGGCTTGTGTTAAATCAGGGGATGTTGAAAATGGCCGCTTGATATTTGAGAGCATGGCTTGCCCTAGCTTGATTTCATGGAATGCTATTCTTTCAGGCTATTCACAGAATGGGGAACATCTCAAGGCACTAAAGCTTTTCAGAGAGATGCAATTTCAAAATCTACGACCTGATCGGACCACTTTGGCTATCATACTTAGTTCATGTTCTGAGATAGGGTTTCTAGAAAGTGGGGTGCAGGTTCATGCTACTTCATTAAAGTGTGTCTGTCCTGGAGACATATATATAGCTAGTGGTCTTATTGGTATGTACCTAAAATGTGGTAGAGTAGAAGCGGCTATACGTATTTTTGATGGGCTCACTCAAGCAGATATAGTCTGTTGGAATTCTCTAATTACTGGTTTATCCTATAATTCATTGGATAAAGAAGCTTTTACTTTCTTTAAGCGAATGCTACAGATGGGGATGTTACCTAATGAGTTTTCATTTGCTACTACATTGAGTTGTTGTACAAAGCTATCCTCATTATCGCAAGGGAGACAACTTCATGGGCTGATAATTAAACATGGGTATGCTAATGATGTTGTAGTTGGAAGTACTCTGATTGACATGTATTCCAAATGTGGCGATGTAGATGAGGCCAGGGTACATTTTGACATGATGCCCTATAAGAATACAATTACATGGAACGAAATGATACATGGCTATGCACAAAATGGTTGTGGAGATGAAGCTATTTTCTTGTATGAAGACATGATTTGTTCAGGAGGAAAACCTGATGTTATAACTTTTATTGCCGCTCTAACTGCTTGTAGTCACTCTGGGCTTGTCAACCTGGGGCTTAAGATATTCAACTCAATGCAGCAACAATATGGGTTGATGCCACTTGTTGATCATTACACTTGCATGATTGATTGTTTGGGTCGCGCTGCCCGGTTTAGTGAAATAGAAGAACTCATTGATAAGATGTCATGCAAAGATGACTCTGTTGTCTGGGAGGTTTTACTTAGTTCTTGTAGGCTCCATGGAAATGTAACTTTAGCAAGGCGGGCAGCAGAGGAGCTAATCCGTCTTAATCCGCAGAATTCCGCCCCTTATGTGCTTCTAGCAAATATGTATACATCGTTAGGTAGATGGGATGATACAGAGGAAATTAGAGCTGCTATGTTGGAAAGGCAGGTAACTAAGGATCCTGGTTTTAGCTGGGGGTGAATTTTTGAATAAGTAGCAAGTGTAGCAGGCTGCTTTAAATTTTGACAGACAGCTAAAGTGAAAGATGCCCCTGTTTGTTAATGGCAGGAGATTTTTGCATCTGTCTCAACTACTTGTAGGTAGTTGATATGCTCTGTGATAGCTGATCAAGCTCGGATTTCTCAAAAGGACCTTCCAATTTTTAGATATTATTTCAATGTACTGTTTAGTCTCCGGAAAAGCACTATTTCTTGGCCAATGTCATAGGCGGGTCATAGATTTCTTGTGTGTAGTAGCTTCTCATTTTCCCATTTGAGGGATAAAAATTCTGGATATTCTTCTTTCTTCTACTAGCAACTGATATTGATACTCTTTACTTCTGTGTTTGTATCATTTTTCTGGGCTAGCAGGATACAACTATGACTTACTGGAACTAAGAGGCTCCAAGTCATTGTCAACTAATATGTAGCTTCCATATCCGATGGTTGTCACATGGAGAATGCAAAAAGAAGTTTGCTGTTACATTGCAACAAATGCTAATAGTTCATACACCAATTTCTGAAAATGGTCTAAGGTGTACATGAAAGGTATGAAGCATGTATATATAACTTCCTTTATGCAGATTGCGCCTCACTCTTGCATATCTTATGCACCAAAGTTAAAAAAGAGCCAAAGTCCTATGTTGACATGCACTTTTTTAAGTGTTAATCCTTTTGGGAACCTTTCTTCTTCGATCATCGATGGAGGAGCTTGAGATACAGCCACAGACATAGCAGGTTGAATCTCGACAGGTAATATACTGCTTGCAGTTTGCAGGGTTAATTCAAAATACAGCCAGTTCTAGTAGAAGGAAATATATACTTTTCTAACTTCCCTAGAGCTCCTCCAAGGAAAAAAACTCTTTCCAACTTCCCTAGAGCTCCTCAAAGCCTTCTTCATCCCCTTCTTCCTCTATTCTCTGAAATTCTGTCCTCCAGGTTTCCATCTGTTGGGATACCAATATGTTTAGATACTAGGGATCTCAAGAGAATGAGAATACATTTGCACAAACCTATACAGGTATAGTAAATCTACCTGATCATCAGAGAAACGTAGATGCTCTGCAACAAATAGTATGCTTGTGCTGACTTCTGACACTCTTTTTGCAGAATCTTGCCTGAGATTTCGTGCAACTTCATCATATTCAATCATCTTAACCCGAAAACCATAGCTCATAAAGAGATCGTCAAGCCACTTCTTTATGGCAGACTGAACACAAACCAAGAATTAGATTGTCGTGAGGATTCTCTAATGCTTTCTTTAATTGAACAAAGAAACTGTCTGCTCAACTTACAAGATCACCAACGTGGTCTCCAACATCCATTTCAGCCAGCCAGACAGGAAGTTCTCCCAAGAAAAGACATCCCTTCATGGCTAAATTACTGACAGTGGACAAGATATCTTTAAAACTTTCCAAGTTCACAACAGGCAATCCCTACAAATGAGGTCCTACTGTTACTGATAAGATACTCTATACACATGAATTCCACATCAATTGTACGCTATTGACCATAATACATATACTTCCTCCGTCCCATTTTATATGATGTAGTTTGACTTGGCACGGAGTTTAAGAAAGAAAGACAAACTTTTGAAACTTGTGGCCTAAAATAAGTGATAGGTGTTTGCATGGCTAAACAATCATTTCATTAAGGGTAAAATGAACATTTTAAAGTTAAATTGTTACTCACTATAAAAGTGTCATTCTTTTTGGGACTGAGTAAAAAGGAACCGAGTCATATAAATTGGGACACGGGGAGTAGCAAGTTCAAACCCAAATGAGGATAAAAGTGGTACTTCGAACACAAGGTGACCTTCTAGAAGTGCAAGATGATCAGTCACGATGCTGCCAATAGCAGCGACAATTTAGGAATGTGAACTACCACAGCTGATGAGTGGGAAATATACATATTGTGATTATATGTCAGTGAAGCAAGTAGCCAAGACAAATGAAACCAAAGATGGACACAAGTTTCACAACTAACGAGAAGTTTGCTACAATCTGGAGCACAAAGATGGAAGCATAAACAGCCATACTCAAGAAAGATGCTCACTGTCATGCCAAAAATTTAGTCTCTGTGACATGCAGCCCAAGCTCTGTGTTTTCTTTTCTAGTTATTGTCTTTTCTGGCAGATGAGAGGTGAGCAAAAATCCTCTTCTTTTGTTTGAGCTTGTATGGATGAAGAGCCAGCAGGGATAAAAACTCTAATTCTGTAAGTGCCATAAATGAATTCTTACTTCATAGAAGGTCAAAAGATATATCCAGAAACCATATATTCACCTGAAAAGCCCATATACTTGGTCTTGTACCGCTGAATCCTTTACTGCACAGTATATTTTCTACGTCAAAAGACTCTGATGGGACATGAAAAGACATGCATCCTCTTGGAATCTTAGCCCCAGCATCTATGTCATCCACAGTGGTACCATAAGGATATGCTTCATGTGCTCATCAAACCAACACATAGGAATAAAGACAAAATGGTAGAAGGAAAATCTAGGAAGAAAAACATTATTCTTCAAACACAACCATAATACAAGTCATAGATGCCATCGAAAAAAGCATGGAAGTCTAATAAAGAATTCACTAAGCTCAGAAATAATATAGCGAACTATGTCTCTTTTGATGCCCGAGGAATGGAAGAAATAGATGATTCTTTCAAAATAGTGAGTCTGCATTGAGAGTATCGAAAGATCCTTCCTATTTTTGATGTAAAGAGAAGATTGTACAGATAGATGGCAAATTGGAGGGATGCCAACTGATGACATGGTTCATAAAAACAATTTTGAGATTAAAAAAACTCATCACCAACTCAGCGTGATATATTAACAAATGTACTAGTATGTCTGGTAGAAAGAACCAAAAACAGGAAGGTACTACCTCAACATCATAAAAGAACAATAGCCTTTAGCTTATCACTTCTTTATCCCCCCTCCCCCCACCCCCACCCCCACCCACCTCAAAAAAATAATATTTGCTTATCAGTATATCCCCAAAAAGACATTTAGCTTATCACCTTCTTTATTCCCAAAAAAAAGAGAAGACATTTTGCTTGTCACTATCCCTCTCATTATATTCCATTTTACTTATAACTAGAACTAGAAGAAGCCTCAAGTAGTTTCAACAACATATCCAGTGCCTCAACTAGTTTGGAATTGAGATATAATTGATTGATTGATAAATTTCATTTTTTATAACAATTATTAATTGATTTCTAACTAGAAGATAAATATGAATAAAATGGCAGACAAAGATAGTAAGTAGTGGCAATAGTATCTTCTATGAACTACATAACATGGCTACATGGATTCACAAAAAGAAGGAAAAAGGCTCAAATATGCCATCAAACTTTCAAAAAAGACTCATTTATTCCATCCGTTAAAATTTTTGCTCATTTATGCCATTGTTATTAAAGAAAAGGCACATCCATGCCATTTTTCTTAACTCCGATTTTGCAAAACCACTTTTTACACCCCAAACAACGTTTAACACTTTTCAATTGAAGTTTTCGGATCAAATGTACTCTTTTTGTTTCTTCTTCCCTAAGAAACCAAGAACACATGAAGAACATAAACAACTCCCAAATTTTCAACATCTTCAATTCTTCACGAAATCATCTCAAATTTCGGCTACATCATTCATTTCTTTTTTAAAAAAACCAAAATTCTAAAATCATTAGTAGAGTTTAAGAAATTCACCTGTATTAAAAAAATATTCCAAAAAAACGAAAATCATATGTTAGTTGATCAGTGATTTTGCAATGTAAGAACAAATGCCTAACTATCTCAGCTGCTTCCCCACATAAACAACAACGTGTCACCAGAATGTTGTTTCTTTTCCTTAGATTCTCATGTGTTAGTACTGCCTCTTTTGCTAGCAGCCAAGTGAAACATGCCACCTTAAGTGGAGTTTTGGCTTTCCAGATTTGTCTCCAAGGCCAATTGAGAGTTAGAGGAGCCCTGTTTATGACCTTGTAACCTGAGTTCACTTTGTATCTTCCTTTGTTGTGCTCTGTCCTCCGTAGGCAGTCCTCCCCTTCCTTCAAACCTTGAAATGATTCCAACCTTTTAAAGAACTCAACTAATCTACAAACTTCCCAGACATTTCAATTCCTTCTGCGATATAGATCCCAACCTTGGGGAGACCACATTTCAGCCACTATTCTGTCTTTATGTAGTGCTAAGTCAAAGATGTCAGGGAAGATCTCTCACACACTTTGATTACCAAGCCATCTATCTTTCCAGAATCGTGTCCTGATACCATTGTGTACTGTCCATACTTCAGTTTAATCACCTTGCTCCACAATAAGTGTGGTTCATGAGCATATCTCCACAACCATTTCAGCTTTAGAACCTTAATTTGGTTCTTCAAATTTTTGATGCCTAATCCTCCTTGTTTTTTTCCCGTGATCAGAACTTCCCATTTTATCAGATGGTATCCCTTTCTTTTCTTGTTTCTTTGCCCGAAAAAATTCCTTCTTAGTTTATCCAATCTTTGTACTACTCGTGCAGGTATTGGGAACAAAGTTAGCATGTACGTAGGAAGGGCATCTAAGAATGCATTTATCAAAGTGAGCCACCCCCCCCCCCCCCCCCTCTTGATAAATATTGTGCTTTCCATCTGACCAACTTCTTCTCACATTTCTTCAAGACAGAATTCCAAATTTCTTTGGACGGTGATTATTCTCCCAATGGCATCCCCAAATAGATAGCAGGTAGTGCTCCCACCTCGCCTCCTAGCACTGAGGCCAAAAGCTCCATATTAGAGACCAAGTTTATAGGATAAAATGGTTCTTTCCTAGTTGATGTGAAGACCTAACATGCCTTCAAAAAGCACCAGAATGACCCTGAGGTATCTTAGTTGTTCCTCGTCTGCATCACAAAAAATCAAAGTGTCATCTGCATATTGGAGATGTGTTCCCTCCAAACTCCTCCCATTGTTTGTAGACACTTCAAATCATGTGATCCACCTATTTGTTTTAGCTATCTTGATCATGTTGTTAAGTCCCTCCATGGCAAGAATAAAAATGATGGAGATAAAGGATCCCCTTGTCTGATTCCTCTTTGAGCTTCAAAAAAACCTTCAAGAACACCATTAATGAGGACAAAAAACATTACTATGGAAATGCAAAAATGTATCTATCTAATCCACTTTTCGCCAAATCCCATTTTCCTGAGTATATTGAGAAGGAACCCCAGCAAACATGATCATAACTCATAAGCTTTCTCAATGTCCAGTTTGCATAGGATGCCTGGTTTCTTTTGATCCACTCTAGAGTCTATTGCCTCATTTGCTATTAACACCGCATCCATTATTTGTCCTCCTTTGATGAAAGTCATCTGTTGGGAGTCTACCAGCTTGTACATCACCCTTTTGATTCTTTCTGTTAAGAATTTAGACAACAACTTATAGAAACTGCCTATCAAGCTTATTGGTCTAAAGTCTTTAAGTTCCTTTGCATTTTTCTTCTTTGGGATCAAGGCAATATATGTGGCATTGAAACACTTCTCAAACATTTCCTACTCATAGAAATTATGGAACGCCTCCATGATGTCCTGTTTAAGAATTTCCCAACATTTGATGAAAAAACCCATAGTGTAACCATCAGGTCCTTGGGCTTTATCAATGGCACATAACTTCAAGCATTTATAAACTTCTTGCTCCTCAAATTTGGCCTGTAATTGTGATCTTTCTTCCTCTAATATTGAAGGACAATTCACTAAATTTTCATCAGGTCTCAATCTTGTCGAGTTATTGAATTCACGCTCAAAAGTTATCGAGTTTTGGTATCTAGCTCGGAGGGAAACTACTCTTGAAATTGGAGGTGATTTCGTGAAGAATCGAAGAAGTTTGAAATTTGGGAATTGTTAATATTCTTTATGTGTTCTTGGTGTTCTTAAGGAAGAAAAAGCAAAAAGAGTTCATTTGATCCAAAAACTCAAATTGAAAAGTGTTAAAAGTTGTTTGGAATGTAAACAATGGTTTTGCAAAATCAGAGTTAAAAAATTGGCATGGCTGAGCTTTTTCTTTAACAACAATAGCATAGATGAGCCAAAACTTTTAATGGATTTTCTGAAAGTGCGATGGCATATTTGAGCCTTTTCCTCAAAAAGAAAGAACTTCTTTTACAAGATCTGAAATTTAATTTTTACAAGTCTAGGTTTAGACTTTTTAGGAGAAACCAAGGAAGTTACTGCAGGGTGTTATGGTTTGACTAGTACCAAGACTGTTGAATTTGCAAGGTAAAGTAACTCCTGAGGCTTCTCCCTTGTAACAGATATACAAAAGCTCCTTTAAGGTACCTTTTATTTCCTTATACAGAAGGTATTAGGTTTTAGTGACTGGAAAGAACCGTTTACTTGAGATACAAGAGCTGGAAAGAATGGGGACAAAGATGGAAGCACACATCTAACATAAGGATATAGTTTCTACAAAAATGGGAAAAAAGAAAGGGATCTGCTGATTTACTTAGTTGCTGGATCAGAAGAGGGGGGAAACAAGAACCAAAAGAAGTGGTGCAGAATCATCCCAGCATGCATATGGTGGACAGTTTGGAAAGAAAGGAATAGGAGATGTTTTGAGGATAGATTTAATTTCATATAAAAAGTTAATGGTAATTGTATTGTATCCTTATATTTTTGGTGTAAAGAGGAATATATAGAAGAAGTAGAACAGATAGTTGATCTTTTAGGCTCTTCGTAATTACTTTTGCTCCTTTGTGTCTCTTTTTTGGAGGTCTCCAGCATTAAGGAGGAATATAACATTACCATTTTTATTTATTTTTTTTTAAAAAAGATCTCCTAATGCATTCAGCTGGAGGAAAGAACAGAATAAATTTGATCTTGATGATAGAAATTTCATTTATTAGGGAATTTGCAACTGCAGACACAATTTTAGACTTTGAAAACATCCTTAGGCCACCAAAAGATGGTTGTTTTGAATGGAAAATGGAGGAAACCATTGTCTGTTTGATTTGACTAAAAACTATTGTTTCCCAGATTCTACCTAAACATCAACCCCCGCCCCCATAAGAAAGAGTGAAGAATAAATTATGTAGCTGGCATAATCGCATGATCAGCAATTGCAGGGTCAAAACCGAATATGAACATAGTTAATATAAAACAGTAAAATCATATCTCATAAATAGAGAAATCTAAAGGAGATGCAGAATGGTGTTAGTTGTGCATTGGTTCCCATACAAACTACCAAAAAATAACACACACAAAAAGGGAGAAGGACGTTAAAACCTTGAAGCTTCTGAAGTGCTCCTCTAAATACTTTATCGGGGCATATGTCAAATACTAAAGTTGATGTTGGCCAATTGAGCCTGTAAGGTCGCGTATCCAGTCCATCCGTTAACAAAACAACCTGCAGCATGTGTGTGGAGTAGTGCCCATCAAAACCAATTAATTAGATCCTTGTTAATATTGGTTTCATACCTGTTTCAGTCCATCAGTAGATTGCATTGTTTCAAGCAACTTGTCATCAATAAACTTAGTTGCAAGACAGTATGGATGCAGCTCTTGATCCATGTCTTCGAGACTATTACAAGGAAGAAGGCAGCCGACATAAGGGTCAATAAGGAGAGGATCTGCAAAAGCAAAAATTTAAGTCTTGAACCTAGTAACTCAATCGAATTTGATTCTTTTCAATTTCAACAACCCTGTAGTGTAGCCATCAAAGCTAAGAAAATTGAAAAATGGATTTGCCTGGAGAGTGAGACTCCCGGAAACGAAGTGAAGCTCGTTCAATGGCGGCCTGGAAAAAAGGGTCATTTTCTTGTTGAACCTTGAAGCTTGCTCGAGCTCTAATGCTGAAATATGTGCTCTGTGTTGAAAAGGGGAAAAAATGAACCCTGCCTCGTAATACTTCCATTCTACACTCAACAATGAATCGTTAGGGACTATTTCTATCCTTTAGTTTTTTTTTCAATTGAACCAAGTATCCTATGAACATTTGAAACAATTATAAGATACAATATAATGAAGTTGAAAAAAAAGCCATTTGCTAAAAGTTATAAAGTTAAATGAAATAAAGATCAACAATAACTCTATAAATAACATTTTATAGATATTTTATAATTTAAAGTAATATTTCTTGAGTTTTATTAATAATCAATGTAAATGTAAGTTAACTTTAAAGTCAATTATCCTTTCTTCAATTAAAAAAAATATAATAAGAAATAAGAATATTTTTTATTTATTAGAAAAAAATTCACAACGAAACCGGGATCTCAGAAGACGGGCGGTAGTCCGCGCGGTCATATTCAATCTAGCTTGTTAACATCCTAATTTAAGGAAGAAATCTGAATCCAAATATATACAAATTTTTATATAGTTTATGACTGTATGAAGGGATCCAATCTTTTCACCCAAGCAAGGGGTCTGCCAAGATTCAAATACGTATTGTTATTAAGCCCATGTGTCTAGCAGTTCTAACCGGGTATAGAGTGCCCTTTTTCAACTCATTAACGGGCTTAGAACCACGGTTGGCTAGACGAAGTCATAAAGACAAAGCCAATAACGTATTGCATCAAATCTGACTGTACCACCATCTCGGAACCAAATCAACAAACCATATATAAATTTATTTATATTTAGATAAAGTCTAGATCTTTCATGGTAGATATAAGAGCGAAGTTAGATATCCGACATAGATATGATTCTTTTAGCCGGACATAGTCACGGCTCTAGATCGGAGAAAGAAGAAGATAAAAGAAAAGAAGAATGAAAAAGTACCTTGTAACAAGGGCCAACTCCAGGATCTGTGCGAACTATACACTTTATTCACAAACTCCGGTAAGTATCCGGCGAACTTCAATTACAAAAGCCAAACGAAGAGACAGGGGGTTTCTAAGACCTGCCCCTTCTAAGCTACAAATGAGACTTATTTATAGAAAAGAAAAAGAATCTATGAACAGTAATGAACAGTAAATGTGGGTCCCTTATATCAATGGGCCTCTATATACAGTCACAGTTTATCTACTGTTGATCAACAACGTATTTACTATTGATAGTGAGTTTTGTTGTAGTGATAAGTCCTACATATTGTCTTTTTTCTTCAATTCGCGGAGAAAATCTTCCGCCTTTTTCAAAATATCTTCAGAAATAAGTTTGTCTGTCTCACATGGTTGAGCTTCTTGAATATCTTCAAGGCCAACGTCTTCACTAGTTTCACTCCTCATGGATGTGTCTCATTTTTCATACTGAGTTATGTTAAGGAGTAGATTCCTTCTTACTTCTTCAAGATAGTTATTAATCATCTCTTCTTTATTTTCGTCTTGAATGGAAATCTTTCGAGCAATATGCTTTACCGAGCTATCTTGAACTCCCTTTTGTGGGGTGATACAGTATTCTTGCACCCTTTTTTCAATCTGATTTAATAATTCTTGTCCATATAAAGACTTAGTTTTGGGATCCTTTTTCATTAGTTTATCCTAGAAATTATTATAAAAAGCCTGATATAAACAAGGAATTTGTTCCTCGATAAAACCTACTTCTAGAGCCCATTTATGGATCCAAGGGATCGAAAAATCTATGAAGAAGTATATTTATTCAATTTGTTCTATATAACAAATGTGATCTGTATGATATAATGCATTGAGATCAGGCGAAACTTTAATTCATTCTTTGTATAACTTTAGAAATGGATTCGACAAAATTTTAATTGTTGGACCGTGGTATGACCACCAGTTTAAAAATCAATTAGGAATTGATTCTGTGAATATCTTCGCACAGACTTTAATAAACCATGTGTGCTTATGTTTCTCATTATTGTAAATCAGAGCTTTATCAAAAGCACGAATATAATCCCAATAGGTAAAACTCATGGAGACTTTATTTAGGCTAATATATCTTTCCTTCATTGTGGAGATTCCCCAGTCTTCAACTGATATAATTTGTTTGATTATCATTTTAGAGAAGTTATAAACATTCTCACTAGTGTTATATCCTGAGAAATGCTGAAACTCAGCACTACCTGTGCTTATTAGGATTGTTTCATAATAAGATCGGATTTTATATGACTCACCCGAAAAATATAATTCGTTAATCAAATACCATTGGAATATCTTCCAAGGTTCTTCTTTTCTCTGAATATCTGAGTTTTCTAAAAGAAATATCATTTCTTTCTTGGATATTTTTTCATATGATTCAATATCATCAACATCTTCTTTTGCTACGGATGCAAATGTATCACTTTGCTTCTGAGATAGATATTTTTGCAATTGTGCGTATAATGGATTATTTTCTGGAATATCTTCCAGATGTATAGAAGAAGAAGCCTCCTTTTGAGAAGTCTTCAGGTTCACCAAACTCATTCCTCCTCTTTGTATAATTGGAGAGTTGGAACAAGATCCAGATCCATATGCGATCCTGATGATCCTGGGGATAATCTTCCTCTTCCTCTGGTATAACCTCTTTTCCCCCTAACCTTGGTCACCCAAGGAGGATCCATCCTACTAACAAAACATGTAGTTTTATTCGATCTCATAATAATCATTATAAAAATCAATGAGTTCTTCACAAAAACATATTTCTGAAATGATGTCTCTCATCATAGCATCTATAATTTTCCATATAATTATTTCATGTACGTCTCTATTAAGAGGTACAACCTTTATAATAGTAATCAAAATTTTATCTGAAAAGAAAGGAGATAAAAATCTCATTAAGAAGATAAATATTCTCTGGATAAGAAATTCGAAAGAGAGTTATCACTCCCCTTCTTATAATGAATCTCAAAATCAAAAGGAGTTAACTGAGCCTGCTACCTAGCAAATATTAATTTTGATGCATCATGTTTAAAATCTTTGTCAAACATATATTTTACTGATTGTGCATCAATTTTTATCAAAAAATTTTTATTATATAAATCATCCTGAAATTTTAATACACATTTAACGATGGTGAGCATTTCATGAGCTACCGTAGCATATTTTTTCTGAGCATCGCTCCATTTTCTAGAATGAAATCTAATTAGATATTCAGTTTTATTATTAGGATTAATTTGCTTTAGAATCCCACCATAACCGACATTAGACGCATCCGTCTCAATTATCTTCTGCCAAGCTGGATTAGCAAGAGTTAGACAAGGCAAAGATTGCACACGAAGTTTAATGGTTTTTACCAAATTGGTGTGACTATCAGTCCATGGGGATTTATAATCCTTTTTAAGCCTATCATATTAAGGGGCCAAATCACGAGATAAATTTTTGTAAAAAGGGGAAATGTAGTTTAAGCTTCCCAAAAATCTTTGCAATTGTGTCCTATCTGTAATAACATCAAGAAATTTTGAAGTAGAGTCAATCGATCGTTGAATAGGGGTAACCTTACCTAGACATATAAGATGTCCTAAGAATCTTACCTCCATTTGGAATAAACTCATCTTTGGTTTAGAAATTACCAAACCATTTTGTATAACAATTTTCTTGAAAATATCTCAATGTTTAATATGCATTTCAAAAGTTTTTGAGTAAACTAGAATATCATCAATATAAACAATGATAAAATCTAAATATGGATTAAAAATATCATTCATAATTTTCTGAAATTCAGACAGAGCATTTTTTAAAGCAAGGGGCATAATATTCCACTCATATTGTCCAAATGGGACATTAAAAGTTGTTCTATAAGAATACTCTTTAAATATTTGAATTTTTCAATATCCAGATTTTAAATCAAATTTCAAAAATATATTGGCATCATATAATCTAGATAATAAATCTCTTTTATTCGGAATAGGATACCTAATCCATTTCAAATATTTATTTAAAGGCTTATAATTTATAACTAACATAGGGACACCTCATTCCCTTTCAACTGCATTATTAACATAGAAAGCAGTACAGGACCAAGGAGATTTCGAAGGTTTTATCAAACCTTTTTGTAATAAATTATCAATTTCCTTTTTACAGAATTCAACTAATTCGGCTTTCATTTGACAAGGATGAGACTTAGTAGGAATATCATCCTCAGAGAAATTTTCTTCATATGGAAGGCTAACAATATGTTTTTTTCTATTCCAAAAAGCACTAGGATGATCAACACAAATATCAATAGTCATTTGTTCAGAGATTAATTTAATTTTCTCTCATACTTTAGTTAATTTTAAAGTATCAAATATATTCATGCTAAATAATTCAAGTTGTAAAGAATCAACATACTTTTGCTTCATATCAATTAAAGCATTAATATCACGAGAAATAAGGTCAGTGATAAAAGTATAACTAATATTTTGATTTTCATACTTAGCAGAAAAACCCTTAGCATTTATGCTAGTAAATGGATAAATAGCATTTATAAAGGGTGTTCCAAGTATAATCGGAGGATATAACTTTTTAACCAAGAAAAAGAAATGCGGAATGCAAACATTATTTTGGCAAATACGAGTGTTAGGCAATTTATACTTTATATCTAAAGCATGTCCTGATGCAGATCTAACCATATGAGTAGTTTTTTCAAAATATTTAGTAGGTACTAGACCTTCCTGAATACAACTCACATCAGCTCCACTATCAATCATAGCCACATTAATTATAGAAAAACTATTATCAATTAATATGGTGCATTTAATATACCATTTGTGAGTAGTTACAATTTGCATCATTCCTAGAAACATACCTTGTCTAGGATCAATATTAAGAGGTTTTGCAAGAGTATTTTCTTCAGCAATATTTCTTCCCTTATTATGAACAGTTTAAATTTGAGTAAGACGATGATCACAAATCATTTGATTTTGTTTAATAGATTTAATCTCATTTTTTAAATTTTCAATTTCTCCTGTTAAATCATCAAAAGAAGAATCTCTTGTAGAAATAGTTTGTTTATTTAGTCTGTTATGAACTTCAGACAAAGAATAAGGAGCAGAACATTCATATTCATATTCAAAATCATTTCTTTTTTCCAAATTTTTTGAAGAACTAGCTTTGTTATTAATAGCTAATTGAATATTTTTTTCACGAAAATTATTATCAGTAACTTCTTTCAAAAGTTCTATTACATTATCAGAAGTAATAGTGTTACTATTTAAATCCTCAAATTGAGATTGCAATTTATAAAATTCATCATTTTCACAGGAACAAATATCACTTTGACCAGATTTGCAAGTATCATAAGCATGCTGATTATTATCAGATAATTCAGGCAAATCAACATCTTTTTCAGAACCTGATCCTGACTCAAAATCATAGTCGGACTCCAAATCGAAAGTATAAAGGAAACTATACACCTTATCATGAATTTCTTCATCAAGTTCTAAGGTTTTCAGCTTTTCAAGCTTGCAATTGGGTGTTATATGTCCAAAATTGCCACACCTATAACACTTAATTTTTGCGAGTTCCTGCCTAGACCTATTCTTGGTAAATCTATTAGATTTTCGATAAGCTTTTCGCTCGTCCCGTTCTTCCTTAGATTTACGTCTACGCCTAGACCTTCTTTTCCTATAATGTTCATCAAGATTGGATTCTCTAGAATCTCTATGTTTGGTCTTCTTCTTGCTATTAGCTGAAGTATCACGTAAACCAAATTTGGTACAAAAGTCTCCTAATTGAGATCTTTCTCTGAGCTTATCCATCTTAAGCTGTCTATTTAATTTTAATTCATTGCACAAATTTATACCTTCTTGAGTGCAAACTCCTATTAATCTTCCATAGGTATAATCACCATAACGAATTTCACCAAGCTCATTTCTAAGGATCTTTTTAACCCTTAGAGCAAATAATGGGGGAAGGCCATCTATGAACTTAGCTTTTCAATGCTCATACTTATTTTCTGGTAGTTCCATCACCCTACTCATATAGGTATCTTTATACAATTTGAATTCTCCCAAGGTTCTACATCGTAGACCGTTTAACAGGGTACGAACCATTTCGAACTGATTGGTAAATCTACCATTAAAATATTATAAAATGGTTAAGACTAAGGTATAAACCGCGACTTCTCTATTAGCAACAAGAGTCATACCAAGGTTATCAACACCTTCATTATTAGAAACAACATTAATCTCCATAGCCTTTTGCTCAAAGGTCATATAATTATCCCACCAACCTCGAAGTTGGCTCGTAAAACCTTTAATAATCATTTTGCAAATATTTCTATTTGTATTTTTAACATTTTTACAAATAGTTACATACATAAGCATTCTATGAACAAGAATAGTAAGTTGTCTATCAGTCAGACCATCAAGGTTCCATTCATAAATTTCAGACCCGCTATAAGATGTATTGGTCTGATTCCAGTCTCGTTCCTCTACAAGCACATCTTGAGGAGTTTGCCTGGAATAATAGTAAGTTTGCATGCTCGGTTTATAGGCAAACTTAGTATTACCACTACTCTTTTTGGGATAACCCTAAAGTTTATTAAACTCTAGATCAACATGATTTTTAAAATCAAAAGTGTTTTCCATTTTATTAGCAAAACTTTCAGACAAATTTATAGGACTTGCCTTAAATTCAGAAAACTTTTTATTAAGAAGTTCTTCTAAGTGATAAGCAGTTTTAAATTTGAATTCGAAATCTCAGGAGGTCTCTGCATAGGAGTAGAAATAATGAGAGCTTCCTTATTACTTTTTGAAGTAGAAGCTTTATTAAAAGTCTTTAAATCATTTTTAATATGAATAACTAGAGCAGTTAATTCATCTAATTTTTTTAGCAAGAGAACAAATATGTTCACCCAAAACTTTAACATAAAGTCCCAAATAATTATTTTGAGAAATCAAATTATTAATTTCATTGATCCTGACTGCCGCAACATCTTCTTCAATAAATTTTTAAAGGCAGTAAATGTTATACCGGTATTATTAGGTAAAATAAACGATGATTGTGGTGGATAAACATCCTTAATAATATTACCAGTTCCATCTTTATAAGATTGTTCTAAAATCTTGATGAACAAAGGTAAATAAGTGGTTATAAACCATGGCACAAAACACATAATTTGATTATGCAAAGCACGAGTTTCATAAAACTCTTGAGAAATATTATTCAAATAATCGGCACTATAAGTATCAAAAAACCAAATTTTAAACTGATTCCATTTATCACTTAAAAATTCATTCTAAATGTATTTTCTTGCTAGGGAACCTAGGCTAAAATCTATATGGCGTATATTCATTATTAAGTATTATTTAAATCAAAATTCATTTCAGATTGAGAAGGAATATATTTATCAGAAATATCAGAAGCATTATCATTTGCTTGAACAATATTTAACCGAGGATTAATTTTAATTTTATTAAAAAATCTATCACTTTGATCTGCAAATATAACCAATGGTAAAGTATGTAAAGAAGCAGCACGATTACGAGTTCTAGCAGAAAAAAATGAATGTCTAAAAGTAATATCATTAAACTGCATACAAATCCTACTATCAGAATTTTGAGTGATATGAGAATACTCAAAATTTGTGACTGCATCTTCCACCTGGTTTAAAGGAATGACTGATTCTAAAGTCCAAGTAGTAGGAAAATTAATTTCTTCCCATTTTATAGGTCGTCTAGTAGTGACCTTAGATTTAGCAAAATTATTTTCCACTACAATAGTTTCAGCAGATATACCATATAACTTACATCTTAGATTTAACGTAGAAAGATATTTAAAATAAATTCTATAATATAAGCAGATCAATTCACAATCAGGCGCATAATTATAACCATGCGTTTTAACATTCAAACTTAAAGCATCCAGAATATTAGCATCAGTTAAACATAGCTGCAAATTCGGCTGAGTATTAAAATAGACTGAACCATATGCCATAGTAGATTCAATCGAACCCAATAAATATTGTCTAAAATTTAAATTTCTAGCATCTCGTAAAGCAGCTAAAAATGTTTCAGGTAACCCTTTAAGAGTCAAAGGCTTAAAAGCAATCTATATCATGACAATATGCAAGAAATTATACTCAAATCTCTAATAAATAGTTGATTAAAACTATTGAACAATCTTTGGCGTTAAATTCGTCAGAACAGACTATTCGTTTGTTAAATAAGCGAGATATTGACTTATATAAACTTCAGTATAATTTCTTTAACGAAATCGAGATCTCAAAAGACGGGCGGTAGTCCGTGCAGTCATCTTCAATCTAGCTTGTTATCATCCTAATTTAAGGAAGAAATCCGAATCCAAATATATATAAATTTTTATATAGTTTATGACTGTATGGAGGAATCCAATCCTTTCACCCAAGCAAGGGGTCTGTCAAGATTCAAGTACGTATTGTTATTAAGCCCATGTGTCTAGCAGTTCTAACCGGGTATACAGTGCCCTTTTTCAACTCATTAACGAGCTTAGAACCATGGCTGGCTAGACGGAGTCATAAAGACAAAGCCAATAACGTATTGCATCAAATCTAACTGTGCCACCATCTCGGAACCAAATCAAGAAATCATATATAAATTTATTTATATTTAGATAAAGTCTAGATCTTTCATGGTAGATATAAGAGCGAAGTTAGATATTCGATATAGATATGATTCTTTTAGCCGAACATAGTCACGGCTCTAGATTGGAGAAAGAAGAAGATAAAAGAAAAGAAGAATGAAAAAGTACCTTGTAACAAGGGCCAACTCCAAGACCTGTGCGAACTATACACTTTATTCACAAACTCCGGTAAGTATCCGGCGAACTTCAATTACAAAAGCCGAAAACTTAGAGAGTTTTACAAATGAAGAGAGAAGGGGTTTCTAAGACCTGCCCCTTCTAAGCTACAAATGAGACTTATTTATAGAAAAGAAAAAGAATCTATGAACAATAATGAACAGTAAATGTGGGTCACTTATATCAATGGGCCCCTATATACAGTCACAGTTTATCTACTGTTGATCAACAATGTATTTACTATTGATAGTGAGTTTTGCTGTAGTGATAAGTCCTATATCTTGTCTTTTTTCTTCAATTCGCGTAGAAAATCTTCCACCTTTTTCAAAGTATCTTCAGAAATAAATTTGTCTGACTCACATGGTTGAGCTTCTTGAATATCTTCAGGGCCAACGTCTTCACTAGTTTCACTCCTCATGGATGTGTCTGATTTTTCATACTGACTTATGTTGAGGAATAGATTCCTTCTTACTTCTTCGAGATAATTATTAATCATCTCTTTTTTATTTCTGTCTTGAATGGAAATCTTTTGAGCAATATGCTTTATCGAGCTATCTTGAACTCCCTTTTGTGGGGTGATACAGTATTCTTGCACCTTTTTTTCAATCTGATTCAATAATTATTGTCCATATAAAGACTTCGTTTTGGGATCCTTTTTCATTAGTTTATCCTAGAAATTATTATAAAAAGTCCGATATAAACAAGTAATTTGTTCCTCGGTAAAACCTACTTCTGGAGCCCATTTATGGATCCAAGGGATCAAAAATTCTATGAAGTATATTTGTTCGATTTGTTTAATAAATCAAGGTTTTGAGGTATATCTACCTCTTCCAGTCTAGTACTTTTAGTACTCGTTTCTCCAAGATCCATTAAGACAAGTTCATATCTATGTCGCATACTTTACATCAATCTCATATGTACCATGAATGTTCTTAGGCTCTGAGATCCCAGTTTCGTTGGTATCAGAGCCTAGGAACTTTCATGGTACATAGCAAGTGAGTTCACTTTCATTTAGGAGAGTGAAAGTAAAAAAAAATGTCAATTAACTAAAAAGTAGATAATTCATTTTCTGAAATTATTTTTCCTTCTCTTCTTTTTTACCAACGGCTACAAATATTTTTTATTCCTAGTTAAGACTCTTCCTCCATTAAAGTTCAACTCAAACGTCCAAAAAATAATACTGACGGTTGTGAAGACTGTTTCAAACAAAGCCCAAGCAAATTCAAATCAAAGCCCTACAATTGAACCCTAGCAAACTAAATCAAAGCCTTTGCAATATCCAAATCGAAGTCCTAGAAAACCCAAATCGAAAAAGATACTAACATTTAAAGATGATGTTTAAACAAGATGAGAAAAATATGACAGCAAAGTAAGCTTAGGAAATTTCAATCTAAAATTTAATCGGTAAAAAAATCCTAACAAACTGAAGAAATAAAAAGGCAGATCCTTACTAGTTACTTCATTAATTTTTTAGGTTAAAACCCTTTTGATTTACGTAAAAGTCAAAGGATTATGATGTGGGATTAAGAGCCCGTTTGGAGTGGATTAAAAGTTGGTCAAACTTACTTTTAAGTCAGTTTTTTACTTCTGAAAGTATTTGGCAAATATAAAAAATAACTTAAAATAAGTCAAAATGACTTAAAATAAGTTACGAAATGTTTGACAAGGTAAAAAATGACTTAAAACAAGTAAAAAAAAAAGACTTAAAATAAGGCAGAAACCAAAAGTAGATCTCCCTCTACTTTTTATTTTTTGACTCACAAGTCATTTCAGTTTATTTTTTTCTTTATGACTTAAAAGCCACTTTTTTTAAGTCAATTCAAACTGGCTCTAAATGTGGGTTTAGACAGATGTGGAAGAAAAGTGGAAGAGGGGTTTAGTTGTAAGAGAAGTGGAAGTACCGTAATAAATTTTATTTTTTATTTTTTTAAAATTATATATATATGCCGTATTAGCTAAAAAATGCCACATAATGCCATGTGTGCACACGTGGATTACACACATGTGTACATGTGGATGAGATGGGTGTTTAGGGATGTATTTAAGGTCGACTATAGTTTAAGGATGAAACTAATAATTTACGTATAGTTTGAGGGTGTTTTATATACTTCTCTCTAAACTATTTAAAATTATCCAATACAGTGAGAGTTAATGAAATTCGCTCGGTATAAATAATACAATGATTTATAATTTCATCGTGTATCAATGATACAACAACTTACTATAGATTGTTGTTATATCAATTAGGAGTGTACATGATCGGGTTAGTTCGGGTTTTTCAAATATCAAACCAAACTATTTGTGCAAAAAAATTTAATTTATAAACCAAACCAAACTAAAAAAATTCAGATTTCTTCGAATTTTCAACCTCGGGTTGGTTCGGATTTTTCAAATACCAAACCAAACCATTGTGTCGAATTTTTATTAAATTTATAAATCAAACCAAACTAATAAACCTCAAATTTTTTCAGATTTTTAGATTTTTTCGGTAAAGTTTGCATACAAACATATAATTAACTTGTGCTCCAAATATTTCTTTAGTCCAACCAAAATACAATTATCAAAGGTGTTTCTTAAGAAAATAACACAAAATATGAGATGAGTACTGATGGCACTAAAATATTCAATAAAAATAATAATGAAATCATCATATAAAATAAATATTGCAAAATCATAATGAAAATGACCATAATTTAAAAGTATTAAATCATGCTAGAATAAGTTTAACAAATATTAGTTACATTACTAAATATTTAAGGAAAATTAAAATTGGACTATGTATTTTAATTGTCTAAACCAATGTAAAACTAAAGAACAAATATTTAATATTATTGTCATTCTTAGTGTTGAATTGATTTTCTTTTTGCATTAGTATTAATTTGATTTTGATTTAAATTTTATTAAGATTATCGTCATCTATGAACTATAATCTTTATTGGACCATTCTGAATTCTAAGTTTTAAACTTGAAATAATATATTAAAAGATAAAAACTATGAAATAGTATAAGAAATATTTTTAAATTATATCAAAGTAAATATTTTTATGTATAAAACAAAATTTTAAAATTGCATATATAATGTCGGGTTGGTTTGGTCTCGGGTTGGTTTTTTTTAGTTAAAATCAAACCAACCCAAATATAGTCGGGTTTTTTTTCCAATACCAAACCAAGTCAAACCAAATCACTAGTTGGGTTTTTTTTTTATTTGACTCGATTTGCGATTTGGCTCAGTTTTCGGTTCGATTTTGTACAACCCTAATATCAATGGTAGAATATAAAGCAAATTATTGTATCATTAATACAAAACAAAATTTCAAAATTGTTATACCACTAATATTTTTATTTTATATAGTAATAAATTTCAAAAACTACTACTCCCTCTATCCACTTTTAATTGTCATGTTGCGCTTTTTGAAAGTCGGTTTGATTAATTTTCAAACTTAAATTATATTACATTAATTTGATATTTTAAAAAAAAAAATTAATATATTCAAAACTATACGAAAAGTTTTATGAATTTCAATTTTTTGCATATCAATATGATAAAAAATACATCATAAAATGTTAGTTAAAGTTATTATCGTTTGACTCTATAAAAGGAAATTATGACAATTAAAAGTGGACGGAGGTAGTACTACTTATGTTTGATTAAAAAAAATTACCCAAACTCCAAACTATTGTTATATTTAAAAACTAGTAAAATCACCCGCGCCTCGTGCGGGAATTTAATATTACGGAATTTATAAAATAATACTTAAAATTTATCGGTCTTTAAAACTAAAACACTATATTATCTTACATACAAGATTACGTAGTAACAAACATTAATAATGTAAAGGAAGATGATAATTATAACATCTTATCATGTATCCTTCAATCAACCATCTTTAATTTGATTTTATAATTTATCCTTTTGCTTCTAGGAAGTGTTACTATTTGATATTTTTGGAAAATCAAATGAACATCAACCGGAGATATTAAATTCTAATATAAATAATCATTGGTGAAGGGATAAATAAATTTTAAAAGGCTGAAAAATGTGAACAAATATTCTAATTCTAACGTGTAGAAAGTTCAGCCATACCTTTTTATTGAAATTTAGCAAGAAGAAAGCATTTGGGAAATTTCTGATTTCATTCAATGAAAACTCAATTACAGAAGAGGAAAATATCTCACTTATATACACTTTAACTATGTTGTAACTGCTCTAGTTAACTAACTAACTTGACTTGAGTTAACTAACTAACTTCTAACTAACCAACTAACAAATGGAATCTAATTAATGACTAATTACATAATTAGCTGACTAAGCACTATCTTCAATTTTCCCCGTCAAGCTGGATGTATTGAAAACATTCAGGACTCCAAGCTTGGCTAATAGAAAGTCATGTTGTGATCGACCAAGGGCCTTAGTTAGCAGGTCTGCTTGTTGGCCTTTAGTGTTGATGTAGCTAGTTTTGATCAAGCCTTGTTGAACCTTCTCCCTAATGAAGTGGCAGTCGATCTCGATGTGTTTGGTCCTTTCATGGAAAACAGGATTTGCAGCTATCTATATTGCAGCCTTACTATCACAGTGAATGATAGTAGAATTGGTCAGATGCACCCCTAGTTCTTTAAACAGACTAGTGACCCAAACTACCTCAGCTGTCAATGTTGCCAAACTTCTATATTCTACCTCAACTAAACTTCTGGATACTGTATTTTGCTTTTTAGATTTCCAAGAAATCAATTAATCACCAAACTTCAATAAGTAACTAGTGACTGATTTCATGGTGCTTAGGCATGAGCCCAATCAGCATCACAATAACTAGTTAAAGTAGGACTCTTGTTGGAGCTCATAAGTAATCCCAAACCTGGACTTCCTTTGATATATATGATTACTCTAAGTGTTACATTCCAATGTGAGAGTTTAGGTTGTTGCATATATTGACTCAAGGTTTGAACATCAAATGTAATATCATGCCTTGTGTTGGTCAAATAGAGAAGTTTTCCAACCATTCTCTGATATTTGTTAATATCATTAAACAACACATCATTTGCATTAGTATCAAACTCTGCAGAAGTGAGCTTCATATTGCTTTCTAAAGGAGTAGTAGCAGGCTGAGCTCCTGCAAGCCCTGCTTGAGATATTAGCTCTAAGGAATATTTCCTTTGATTCTTCACTATACCACTGCTGGATCTACAGAATTTTATGCCTAGAAAGTATCTCAATTTCCCCAAATCTTTGATCTTAAAGTGACTATGCAACACTTCCTTAGTGTCCTGAACAAGCTTAGGATCATTATATGTGATGAGCAAGTCATCCACACACACTAACATAATGACCAAACCATTGGTGCTCCTTTTGGTAAACAAGGAATAGTCCAAGTGACTTTGAACATATCTTGATTTACAAAGTGCTTCAGTAAGCTTAGCATTCCACTGTCTTGATGCCTGTTTGAGTCCATACAAGGACTTGACAAGTTCACACACTTGATGTTTTTCTGCACAACCAAAACCTTTAGGCAATTTTATATATACTTCTTGCATTCATCATTCTTGCACCTAGTCCACCATTCTTCTTAAATTTCCAATCAGCTTATAACATATGTCCTTGGTATGGCCATGCATCTTACAATAGTCACAAATCAAATATAGTTCTTCTTTGGCTTATAGTTATTGTAGTTGTTATTTCCACCACCTGAGTATCCACATCGTTCGGTGTAAAATGTCATTGGATCATGGTAAGTACCTCTTCCATTACCAAGGTACATCATTGAATCAGTCACCTAAGAATTATCCCCCATAGAACTGTAAGCACCTCTTCCATTTCTAGGATACATCACAGAATCAGGTGGTTTTCCCATGAATTAATTCTCTCTTCCAGTATACATTACCAAGGATCCTTACTTATTATAGATCCAACTGTCATACGCTGACTTTCATCAAAAATTTTAGCTAAGTGCATGATTATACACCTCATCCAATCCCATCAAAAAGGCAAACAAACACAGAAACTGTAAATGATCAATAGATATCCTCAATTTATCGCAATTACAAGCAGGTGAAGGTACTAATGCATCAAATTCATCTAAGAAATTGAGAATAACAAGAGTGTCGCAGCTCTCGGATCCGAATACCCAGACACTGTTGAATTACCTTAATGAAGTGTACAGATTTCTCGATGCAATTGATAACTCCTTGATCCATCAACCTTGTTAAATCGTTCATTGAGATCTGCCCAGACCATTGCTGCATCTGAAGCGTATACAATTCCACTTAATAGTTCCTTGGATACAGTGTTCATAATCTAAGCAAGCACAAAAGCATTGCATTTCTCCCATTGCTCCTCCAATTCAGGTTTGTAGTCAGATTTCCTATATGTTCCAATGCCAAAACGTAGCTTGATCTTTGCCCGAAGGTTATCGTTATGGATCTGCTCCACAATGAGTAGTCTCAGTTCCTGTGAGTTGAATTGATGTTAAAACACTTCCTGGAGTATTCGATGGATGAAGATAGCAGGGATGATTGCAATATTTTCTATTCCTTCAATAATATTTGCAGTTTCTGCAACTGCAGCATTTTCATCAGATGTCGTCGACTCCACCATTCTCAAGCTCTGTTAATGGTGAAAGTTCCAAAACGAAGAAGAACTAAAAACAAAAAAAAAAATGATTAATGAATCTCACGGATCTATGAGCTCTGATACCATATTGAAATTTAGGGAGAAGAAAGCATTTGGGAAATTTCTGATTTCATTCAATGAAAACTCAATTACATAAGAGGAAAATATCTCAGTTATATACACTTTAACTATGTTGTAATTGCTCTAGTAACTAACTAACTTGACTTGAGTTAACTAACTAACTTCTTACTAACCAACTAACAAATGGAATCTAATGAATGACTAATTACATAATTAGCTGACTAAGCACTATCTTCAATACTTTTGCTTTACATCTATCATTTTAAAGTTCTCCATTTAAATTTATCATAAGTAATTATTAAAATTGAAAAATTAAAGGGTGAATGTATCATATTGGACAACAATTT